>CM040984.1:27376890-27388604 GCA_022985145.1 Pangasius djambal | reverse complement strand
TAATCTGTTCTCACTCTTTTCCCCTCTCCGTCTCTCTCTCTGTCGAGCTACATGTAACTCCTGAGGCCTGGTGAGATGTTGGTGAACCTGACTGCTCTCTGGACCTGCCTGATCCACCCTGATTCTTTACTTCTCCTTCACGTGAGAATGACGCGCTGCTGCTGAGGATGGCCCCACATGGCGAGCCTGAAGATTGCTGCGCATGGTGCCACACAGATCCCCTAAAGATGGCTGTGGAAGGTCTCACTTGACTAGTCTAAAGATTACACTTACTCAGAGGTTATGCTCAAATCTCATTCACAATTCAGTGAATAACTTCACTTGGACGGTATACACTTAAAGATAAAAACTCTAATGAAATCAAAAATGACCCTTAAGGTTTCTTCCTCATGTCATCTCAGGGAGTTTGTCTTTGCCATCGTCGCCTCTGGCCTGCTCATCTGAGATCCAAATCTAAATCTATATCCGTAATTCTTTAAAGCTGCTTTGTGGCAATTTCCATTGTTAAAGTGCTATATAAATAAAATTGAATTGAATTGAATAGAATTTCTATTACTTTGCTAACAGCAAAAGATTGTGGGTGAAGTCTTCACTCTGTCAGATGTGTGAGCAGGAATAAAAACAACCCGCTAAAGGATTTGCTGTGACTAATTAGACATGTCGAATGTGTTCCTGCAGTGTTAATACAATGTGGCATGTTCGGGCTATAATTGGATCGTATCTCATCACACTACAGCGTGACATGAACTTCTGCCTCATAGAACTTTCTCACCTTATTCTTCATGATTTCATGAGGAACAGAAGAAGAGAATGATATGTATGAAGCCATCATACTGTGTATTATAGCCGTTATGGTTTTATGATTAATGCATTTATTGTCAAACAATATTTCTCTAACAAGACTTCATCATTCTTCGCTATTCAGTGACTAAAAATCAACTGAAACCAACAGAGACAAAGTGGGTCAAATTACAGTGAGTCAATAATTGTGCATGAAACAGATATTCATAAATATATACACTGAAACTATACTTTCCTGTTACTGATCAATACTTAATCTGATTCTATACTTATACAGTTCCGATGCTGTTCCAATACTGTTCCTATCCTGAAACTGATCTGATACTGTTCCAATACTGATACCGATCAATACTGATCTGATACTGGTCATTTACTGTTCCGATACTCACCTGATACTGCTTCAATACTGATCTTATACTGATGCTGATCCTCTACTGATATTGATCAGATAACGTCCTGAAAGTGAGCATTACTGATCCTACATTGTTCCTTTACTGATCTTTCACTGTTCTGATACTGTTCCTATACTGATGCTCGTCCAATACCGGTCCGATAATAATCCCACACTGTTCTGATACTGCTCCTGTGCTCTGATCCGATACCAGTCCGATACTGTTCTGATACTAATCATATACTCTTCTTGTACTTATCTCACACTGATCCATTACTGTTCTGATTTTTGAATAATAATGATCAAGCAGTTGCGATAGTTCTTTGGTCAGACGCTCAGATGTTTGCACTGACTGTAGTTTTCTAATTAGTGTTACAGTTTTGTGCAACTATTCCTATTGTGTAATTTCTTCTCATGCATTATTCTCATAGCTCCCAAAATAAAAAAAATAACCATGTTAAATTCCAGTCTGAAAAAAAAAACCAAGCTTTAGAAACCTGACTTAAAGCAATCACAGACTATAATCAGTGCTAATGAATTATTTCAATAGCTGGCCTTCAGACTTTGAGCACATGAGATTCAATCTTATTCGCACAGGCAGTAGTAAGAGAGCGTTGCTTATCTGCTGTGCCGCTGTCCTTTCCGTGTCAGTATTACTGTCAAAATTGATCAACGTTGTCAATAATCCCTTCAGGTTTAACACATAATAATTGGCATCCGTTGCTGCTGGCTGTAATGTGTCTCCGAGAGCTCAATTTGACACGGATAGGAATTTCTTTGACTGGCAAGAGACAAATCTTTCATCCACTGACATTTTCCATGAGAAATATTAAAAATAGAGCAGTGGGAAGCACACTAGAAAATATGTTTTACCGAGCTTGTACAGTAAATTGCTGTGTCACTTGGCCACTAATGAGCCACATATAATGCAAGCTAAAGCAGCTGGTATCACTTAAAGCCAGCCTTAAGCCGAATGCCAGTTCAACCCTATGTCTTAAATAGCACATTTATGGAGTACTGTATAATGGAGATGGCTCAAACTGAACTCTACAGTCTTGCACTAAACAGCATGCATTGCCTTATTAAACTGCACCAGAAGTACCACTACAAGACAGGACAAGACAAGACAAGACAACTATCCATTTTAAACCTAGAATCTTCCCCGAAAATCCCAAATTGTTTGACTATTTAGACAAAATTAATCCCCAAAGTCCAAAGAAGTGTATGGTATTCAACCCTTCATTTATTCGGCAGTTGGAGATCTGCATATTCGCAGAGTGGACGCACCACATGCAATCGAGACGTACTTTAAGTACTTGGTATCAGAGAGGCAATGCTGTATCAGTTCCTGACTCTCACCTATTTTGGTTGATTGGTTCTCAGAACAGATGCCAGATTCATGCGGGTTCTCCCCGGCTTCTTTTCCTCTCTTTTTTCATTACTTTACCACCCTTTCGGTTTTCTTGCTCTACTGTGTATCTACAGTTCAGGTCTGTCCTATGTCTTTCGCCATTTCAACTCCCTCATCGTCATATATCAGTTATCCTGCCAGTATAACTTTTATTCCCAGTCTGGACCCCAGTTAATGGCCTTGTCTGTAGTGAACAGGATTTCAGCTCCTGGTTTCCACAGACCCAAGCTTCCACTTTCTCATACTCTAGATCCTTCCTTATCTGTTTCCTAATACTTCTTGGACCATTACAAACATTCGTGTTGTCAAGTCTTGCTCACTGAATTTTGTTCCCTTAGCAACTATCCTAGAGTGTTCTACCAGATCTCTACTACAAGGAGTCATGGAATAATCCATACAGGAGCCACTCAAACCTTTGGCCGTTGCTCATCCTATCCCACCTGCCTGTGCATCTGTTGTTCTTCTGGATCAGTCTTTTCCATCCATGTTCCCATCATAATCATCTTCAGCCTTTGCTGGCCCATAAGTCTTCCAGGCTGGTCCAGTTCTTTTAGCTGCTCTTGCTATGATGGTTGCTCCTCTGGTGATCCCTCATCCCTGGACTCTGTTATCAGGCTATATTTGCTGTCATCCATCACTGAACCAGAACCTTCCTTCTTCACTGAGTTCAATCACAGGCACAGCCACTTGCTGAGATAGTGAACCAATATTGAATATTTCTGGTTTTGTTTTTCCTCAAGCTCCAACCTCTCCATCTTTCAGCATCTGCTAGTCCATTAGTATGGAAGGCTGCTTCAATTTCTTCAGCTTCTTATACTTCTACTACTTTGTTCTCTCCAATGCTAATTCCTCAGCAGACCCTTTGACACTGGCCACTGTCGTGTGGCAGTTGCTTCTGATGTGAACTCACTAACTTCTGATGTTAGCACCTTTCCACTGGCTTCTTTTTGGTGTCCTAGGCCACTTCATTTCTTCTCACATTGGTTTCTGGTATGTTTGTTGACCACAAACACATGACCCCTTCACCACCAGTCTCTATCATCAGGTCAATGACCTTACTCTATTGAACACCAACATATATGACTAACATTACTAACATCTCATTTTTAGAACCCTCCATAATGTTCTTCATTGTCCCACAGCTCCTGGTTCACCCACTCAATATCTGCCCATCTGTACTTTTTACCACTCACACTGAATCTTTGCATATATACAGTATATCTTTCTTTGTTAATGACATCTTGGTTATATTTGCACAACACTCCTAAGCTATGCTCTCTTATGTTTACCTCGTGAGTCCTGTAGTCTAAATGTCTTTCTTGTTCTTACTGCTTTTGTGACTGGCGGTGTTTTTGTCTGCTGGCTTTATGAGAATGTCTGGGTGTAAACCAGATGCCTCGTTGAGACTCGCCAATAAAATAAACTCGTACTTGCCTCTTACTACCTCTGGCTTTCCATTCCATCACGCTCAGTTACACATCCCTACAGCAAAGCTGTAATGACCGAAATCTGTTCCTAAATCTGTTTAAATGGAGCACTTATGCATGGTTTCCTGCTAATATAGCAAAAATAATAGCCAAATTCAGAGTAATATTTCATCAAACTGCTCCATAAATGGTAGGCAAAGTGTGGATCAATGTCTTCTTTTTGGAGAATTATGAAAGCCTATGCTTTGTATTATGCTCAGTCATTATTGCGTGTGATGAAAGAAACACACTCGGCCTCCTCCTCAGCACAAACACACGACCAGTCGGAGCGGATTTCTCACTCGTTCCTGCCATCGATCTCCAGCTTTCCGAGCCACTCGTCTCTGCTCATCGTCTCTGCTCTGACACGGAAGCCTTTCCTGACATTTCAGGTTATCTGTAAGAGAGAGATGAATTTGATGAAAAGAGCCTGTTGTGGTAGACGCACTGTGTCTGTCGGGAATGTTGAGAAGATGGATGGGAAGTCATTACTCATGCACCGAGCGCATTAGTACATGAGTGTGTCCTAGTGGCTCGATATGTACAGTACTGTTTACAAATTCCCTCGCTTACAGTTTGCATAATTGATATTGCAAGTCTACATTTGATTAAATGTAGCAAATGAATATTAATACACATTTCACGGGGACTTTATGATAAAATTACACATATAATCAGCCTCAAGACCTGAGTATTAAAGAACCCTGTCTTCTGGCTTTTACCTCGGAAATTTTCATTTCAAGTGGGTTAAATAGTAATGAAATGAATTCAAGTTCAAGTGAACTTGCTCAAATCTAATTTTACCCTCTTCGCAGTTTTATGCTGCAAAGTGACAAATCATAGGGTCAACCCTTTCAATTTTGCTATCACCGTAGCACCAAAGAGCTATATATTAAAAGAAATTGAGTATAATTTTCTCCTTACATATATAACTGGAACTTTACTGTTCACAGTCTTTTAAAAATTCTGCATTAATTACTTATGCACTGTAACACACGAGAGCCCCATTAAGTTATGTGAACTTATTTCTTCTCTTTAACTCCAATTGTCATGACAAGTTTTGGATAATGAACTCAAGTTTATAAGTTTTCAAAAATTAAACTTAAAGTAGTCCATTGTCTTGACTTTGAGTTGAAACTAAGTTTTTAAGGCAGCAGGTGAACTTTCGTTTCTAAGTTTAACCAACTTGAAATGTCTTACAGTGTGGGGCTGCTTCAGTCCTAATTAAAGTAGTATTTTTTTTATTTGGCCAGAAAAAGAAATTAAGCATTTCATCACAGGTATAAAAACCTATATTGGTAGCTGTGGGTGGTGGTGGTGGTGGTGGTGGTGGTGTAGCTCTACCCAGTCGGCTAAGCTTGTTAGAGATTAAGGGTTCGGTATGGAGAAGATCAGTGTATAATGAGCCCAAAGTTCTAGTCTGGTGCCCTTTAGCCCTTGTAAGTCTTATAAAAAATTTCTCTTCTCTGCAGAGAGTTTTTGTGTTTTGCTCTTAAATGAGTAAAAGGCTTGAGTTTTTTAGTGTATAATTAGCAAATATGGAACATGTGGTTGACTAGCATCCACGCTAATGGAAAGATGTGTCGATGAAAGAAGTTTAAACTAAAACAATCAGTTACAAAGATTAATATGCAAGTCATTCAGGGTGGATTTTTACTTCAAGGGGCGGGATCTCAACGAAATCTTGGTTAAAGAGACCGGTTCTGGTGTTGGTTAGGAGGAAACTTTAACCAGCGCTATGCTATAACCTAGTTTCAGTGCTGAGATATGAGCAGCCGCTCTGCTGTAACCCAGTTTTAGCACTAAGACATGAATCTTTCTGTGCTGAGATACGAAGCTGAACATAGAAGCTGAACGGTACTGTGGTGCAGAATGTGATTTCTCCTACAGAACAATCAGATGAGTGAGAAATAAATCAGATTGATGAACAGAAATGAGATTACAGACCAGGCAAGTGCATCGTCTCTGTATTGTCACACAAATCATGGCTATGAATCCAAGAATCTCAGCCAAGGGTCACCACAAAGGCAGTGGAGATGTGACTTAAGGTGAGATACGACAGGGAGAAATAAAGATTTCTGTCACATTGAGCATTTTGCAGATTTTTCTAAAACCTTTTCTACTCTTAAACTGTAACAGTAAACATGTCAGAACTCAGCTGTAGTGTTTATTTTTGACCAGCGCTTTGCTCACTTTATATCGGGAACTAAGCAACATTGAGGAACGCTTTAAGCTCCTCCCACTTCACAATAGCATCATGTCACATATTCCTGAATATATATATAAAGTCTGTCGCTCTGAGGAGTGGTTTTATAGTGAAATGAACTATTTAATCATTTTAATCTAGCATCATCCAAAGACTAGATATTTGGTTTTATAATGCATGCAAATGTATGCATATTTAATTAGACGGAGCCTCATTTGCATAAATACATGCAACATTTCCTGAAAAAGTTCCAGTACAAAAACTTGAAAATCAGGAATGTACTCATAAAGATTGATTGTAATATTTATTGTATAAAAAAGATAAGCGTCTTGCCTTAGGAAGAACAACGAAACAAAGAACTATGGAAGAGAAAAATGAGGGAAAAAAAACAAACTTCACATAACAAAACAGATTTCAATAATGCGTTACTAGATGGACATGACTAATAAATAACCGCATCTCGGCGAGATAAAGACGAGGACAGAATGTTTCCGCGAAGGAGCGGCGTCTTCTTTTGACAAAAATGATGCAGTTTGACGGTTCGGAGAGATTTCTTTTTTTTTTGAGATGAGGTTTTGAGACGTTTTGGTTGAGCTTGCACTTTTCAATGCATTAAGTAAAGAAGTACAGGTACACATTATGCAAATGCTGCACTCTCTCAGGGTTCAAAGCACTCTTGGCCAGGAAAGGGATCTCCAGAAGAGCCATTACTCCGAACATAATGGCTCTCTGCTGCTCTTTCCAAGCCAACAAAGAGGTTTCTGCTTACATGTCAATGATACTGTAATCATAAGTTTAGATAAGGTAAAAAAGAACAAAAAAAAAAACATAAGCAGAAGTTAGAATTTATGTCAAAGTTTGACTTTTGATTACATACCTTTGAACTTGGAGTTTAAAAACTCTGAATAGTTCATGCATTACGAAAAGAGAATTGAGAATTTTACATATGAATGGGTTTGAATGAAAGTGCTAGTGATATAAAAAGGAAGAACAGAAAATTGCAAGGTGCAGTCGGGTCAAAATGTCTGAGGCGCACTTCCAGGAACTGTCTTATTTCACCGGATTCAGTTTTCTGATACGTGTGATGCTCTGGGAAATTCGTCAGAAGTCGCTGTGAATTTTGGCCGACAGATGAAAAAAAAAAAAAATGTAAATCAGATTCCTGTGCTGCAGCGAGTCAGAACTTTAAATGTGATTTTCACAACTATATATTTATATTATTGAATACACACTTTTCCTCAGATGCTCCTTATTTTTGAGAGAAATCCTCCTTCACAGCTGCAGGGTTCCAGGGTTCGATCCTCAGCTCTGTGTGGGTTCCTCCAGGTTTCCCTGGTTTCCTTCAACCTCTGAAAAACCTGCCAGTAGGTGACTTTAAATTGCCCCTGGGTGTGAATGTGTGTGTGCATCGTGTCCTTCGATGAACCAATTCAGGATATATTCCCGCATCACGCAGTGTTCCCGGGATCGACTCCAGATCCGCACCATGACTGAGTATTTATCCATCCTGTCCATTAGGTTAAGCAATAATAGCACAGCAGATACACTTGGACAATTGAATGGCTTTTTTTAATTAGTGTACAAACAGAACAGATCCAAATCCAGTGCCGGACGTCGCAGAGTAAATAACGATCAGTAAACAATCAGGCAGTAAACTTGACCAAAGGGTTACTCCAGAAGCAGCTGGAGTAGAACGAGGGCCAGAAAAATATAATGCTCAGACCTGACGGTGGTTTGAAATGTTCCTGGTAGGGTATGATATTGTAGAATAAAAATATCAAGCGTTTAAAAACACACTAGCCAATGGTCCTGTGTGCCGTATATAACAAACACCAAGAGGAAAACAAAAGATCATAATCGCTCAGATTCGTTCTTCTGCTCATCAGTTAGTTGTTTGCTAACATGCTTTACAAACAAATGGGACTCTGACTCTCTTCCCTAGAAAGAGCTGTCTTTTGCGTAAAATCTTATACAGTGTCCGTATTTATCACACTGTTCTTGTTCTAAGCTGGAAAGTCGGAGCGCTGAGCCCAAAAAGGAACGGTGCTTTGGTTTAGTAGCTGGACTAAAAGAGTTATCGGGTAGCTTTAGACGTAAACGCATTTTAATCTGTATTTTTCAAAATATACGAAGGTGATGTAACCAGTAAATATGACTAAAACTAGTCAACTAGAACAAACAAAACTCAGACATTGGCAAGACTTCGCAAAGAATAAACAAAACTCATGTGCTTTATATACTGAGTACTCAGGGACGATTTGTAAATATCCACGGCATATAATTTAGTAAATAAGTTATTTGTAATGTTAGCTTTAATGCATCAGATTGTTGGAACCTAAGCTACTACTTCCCTGATGTTAGTTAGCTAACTAGCTAGTTATGCCGTGCATGTAGCTAGCATCTTTAATAATAATAAAAATACAATATTTCAGTTAAAGGGTTTTTTGTTCCCTTGAAGCTCAGCGTGATCTACACCTCTCTCAGGTTTGAGTACAGACAGTATAACATCGAGCCCAGAATGTTAACGCATTGCGAGCACAAACAACGGACGAAAAACGTTAAAACTTCGTATTATGTTTGTCATCGTGTGTATAAATATCAGACGTGAGACGCTCTTACACTTTGTCCTCATTTCTTTTTCGATTTTAAAGTTATCATAAACTCCATCACCTTTTTAATGACATTTTTTCACTTAGAGTCTGGAATATGAGTAAATATTTCTATTTAAGTGAACACCGAACTTGTATTTGCCGTTAACCGTTACTTTCCCTCCGAGGCGTGGTATCTGAAATTAAATCACTCGTTCCTGTTTCTCAGATCAAACACGTTTCTGGTTAAAATCTCGCAGAAGCAGCAGCAGGAACGACGCTGATGAGCTAATATTTGACCGTTTTGGTTCCGTCATCACGACGGATCTCATCTCCGCGCTTCAATCCACCGGCACGGAATGAGAGAGAAATTAAAAGTCTGACACTTTGTTTAATCGTTCATGCTCACGTCAGCTTTTTATTCACGCCGAGGAAATGAATCTGGCAAAGGAGCAAAAGCCCACGACTGATTTTATATTAAAGTCATATTTCTCAGACAGGATTCCATTCTTTATAAATATAATATACAGTCTTAGAGACAACTCTGAATACAAAGAACACCATTTTAGTCCAAAGTCAGGTGCAGAAGTGTGAATCGACTGAAAACAAAAAGATTTATTTATCAAAAATTAGCAAATTATGCACTGCAATGTAATATAACTCCAGTCCTGGGGTCACTTTCCCCCCATCTTATTTACCTGTTTTTACCTGTCTTTTAATTTTATATATATTTTAATATTAAATAGTTGCGTTTATTCATTTGATAGGTAATATGTAAATGTAAGAAATGTGAAATAACACAGAACAATTAGTTTGAATATTTTAACATTAATATTTAATTGTTTATATTTTATTAAAGAGTTAATATTTGAATATTTTGTTGATTTTTTTAATGCAAATTACAGAACATCACTCATAACCACTTACAGACATATTTCATCCGACACCATGTCGCTTTAAACAGAACGAAAGCAAAGAATATATGTAACTTTTAATTTTATATATATATAAATATATAAATAATGTGTATGTGGAGGTAGTTAGCGAGCTGTTCGGACAGCTGTGGATGTAACGTAGTGAATATGTGAATGGAGTGAAATGGACCCAGTTCTGTAGAAACCCAAACCCGGACGTCGGGTCGTCGACTGCTCACAGTCTCAGTTTAGCTTTATTGATCATCAGAAACAGGATCTGTGGTTCAGATTTCTTTTACAGTAAGTCGTTCTCTTGAAATAGTGGTCATGAGGAAAACGCTAGAACTCACAGAATATACTTTATACTTTAAATATTACATGTAATACTTTATAAAGTCCTTTATCGTGCAGTCAGGGATCATTAATACAACAACAAGAGACAATAATAACAACCAACAGCACGTGTTACTGACGTGTGAGAACTCTGTGTCCAGAGCCGTGATTGGTCGTCAGGTGTTGATTAATTCTCTATCACAGCAGCTCTGACGGTAGCGCAGGTTTATATTCATGCGCTCGATCTAATGCGTTATCATCGTTTCCATAGCAACAGCTCATTCACAGGGACGTGTACAGCTTCCACTGATAATAAACGGATTACAAACGTGTGTAATTGATGATCTGTAAGGAGTAACATTTATGGAAGGAGTCTCCAGTGTCAGCGCTTTGTAACATACTAAGTCTTCCGACGTCTTCAGGACAGAGGAGTTTACGCTTCTTTGCGGTTTCTCGGTAACATGCGGAACGTAACAAGCTGCATTTTAATTTTTTTGTCTTATTAACTTCAAGAGAGAGAGAGAGAGAAAAGAGATGATGGTGAGGGAACGACTGTTTACAGCTGCTGTAACGTAAGTGAGAAAAGGAAATGTCTTGTTAAATGTAACTCTATGCGGATAAAAAATATGTTTCGTTCTTAATAAATAGAGATGTGTGATTGTTGGGAAATTGCTGTGGTATAACAGAAATAAAAGACTTGCTGTTAATGGACAAAGAACACCTGGAGCGCAGGTAGCTCATTGAGTAATGTGTGCATGTAGCTGTGTGTTGTCAGGTGTGTGAGCTCTGTGGTTTGAACCCACCCTCAGGAGTTTTGTCCTTTACATGATCATGAGCTCTAAGTAAGAGACAAATGTAGGAAAAAACTCCATTAAAATAAAAAGGCCACACTTCTGAAAGCTCTGGTGGCTCAGTGGGCTTCGTTTGTATGCCTCTTCCATTTCTGTGCTCCGGTTCAAGGGTTGTCTTCTGCTCACTTTATGTTAAATCCAGCAGCAGGTGGGATAAAGTGAAAAAATAAACCCCCTAAAAAAGCAAGGCTGCTTGTTGTAGCTGTTGGTGCAGTGGGCTGAAGCCAGTACTGCTCTCTGAGAGCTAGTCAGGGTTTGGACCCTGGTTCAGGTGATGGAAGTGTTTCTGTAACTGTGTCTTTCTTTATCGAAACGTTCTCTCTCTGCAGGCGGAGGTGTAAAAACGAAAGATAAACCCCCTAAAAAAAAAGGAGAATGACTCATCAGCTCTGATGGCTCAGTGGGTTAACTGCCTGTACCTGTCTCAGGTATGAACCTTGGTTCAACAACCTCACTGGGCAGTAGGTGCTGGACTTGGGTGGGACTGTAAACTCCGGCAGAGAGAAAGAAAGAGAGAGAAAGTCCGGTCTGTCCCACCTGGGGCCCTGGGAGAGGTGAAAGGAGGGGTTATGCTGCTCTGGGCTGTGTGTATATACATACATATTTATCTGTTTATATTCACTATGTCATGCTTTTTTTTTTTTTTTTTTTTTTTTTTTTTTTTTTTTTTTTTTTTTTTTTTTTTTTTTTTTTTTTTTTTTTTTTTTTTTTTTTTTTTTTTTTTTTTTTTTTTTTTTTTTTTTTTTTTTTTTT
>CM040984.1:27346030-27376790 GCA_022985145.1 Pangasius djambal | reverse complement strand
TACTATGCTTTACTATACATAGCTACAGTTTACTAAGCTAGAATTAAAATTAGATTTGAATCCGGAGCAGCAAAACCCCACTCACTTTCCTACCACAGGCTCAAGCCCACACACTTCAAACCCACCTGAGACTCAAACCCTGAGGGACTGTATTACTCTTACACCAACCAACACACAAACTTACTAAGCCACTGGTGCAAGCAGGAAACATATGCTTTAATAATATTTTTTAAAAAATAAAGTGTTTATCTTTCAAAAGTATTGATAGGAAGTGAACCACACTCACCACATGCAGGCTCCATACCCTGAACCTCAGCACCACAGACTGACCAAAGCACTAACCTGATGAGCTCCTGGCTTTCACTTTACTGCTATACATTTGTATTATTGGCTCTGATGCTCAGCAGTCAGTCAACAAAGGGGGAAAAGGTGGAGGTCAGGAGTGAACCAGTGACTTTAGGGACATGAGGCAAGAGTTTTACCACTGAGCCACACCACTTCACAGCAGCAGGCCTCTTTTTAAAGCATTCATCAGGAATAGTGACATCGCAAAGACCTGCAACCCTGCTTTCATCCAGTCCATGTTCAGGCCTTGACTTGAGGCACAACATCATGCTCCTCTGGTTTGTGCAGTGGTTATGAGAGAGAGAGAGAGAGAGAGAGAGAGAGAGTGAGTGTGAGAGACTTGACTCAGGTTGTTCCTAAAAGTCAAACTCTGTCTTTATAAACACTTCCTTTTGCGTGTTACTAAACTCAAGGCTCCTAGTGTAAATACTGGCACCCCTCTTTTTTTCCCCCCATTTACGCATCACAAATCTATTAATTCATACATTTTGCTCATTTTAGACTTTATTGATCTCAACGAGATGTGAATTACTTTGTTAGCATTAGTACAAAGTACAGTTTATTATTCGTGTAGTTAATTGTTGTTAAATGCTATGTTCTGTTAATGTTAATGAAAATGAAGGCAGTAAATAAGTAAGGAAGAAAACACTCTGTGTGTGCTGCTGTTTTAGGAAAACACTGTACATCATCACGCGGCATCGCGGTACGTTCTGCCATCTTGGAACTGTGGAGATCACGTGACAATCATACGTCAACGTTTTTTTAAAAAGCTGTGTTTTTGTGTTATTCACGCTGCAACGCTTAAGCTGCGTTTCAGATTTATCCACGTTTACAGAGTGCAGACGAAGTACAATGTAAAAACCAAACAGATCTAAACAGTCAGAAGTGTTGCCATTAAAATGAATTCCATCCTAGAGTACGGTTTGGTTACTGAGTTAAATAAGCCGTGTTTTAAGATTAGACTGTGATCGGATAAAGTTAAGTTACGTTAAATAATGTTCCATGAGTGATCTGTAAATTTGACTCTTCACAGCCAAAACAAACTTCAGCTCTGGACATTATCTTAAAACAGGATACATATTTAATAAGCTGTAATATAGCAGTATTAAATAAACATCTTCTACTTAAAGTCGTCCTTTTCTTCCGATGATCTGAGTGGAACAGGAAGAAGATGCTAATTAATTCCACTCCAAGCTCGTTACTTATTCAGGCGTGTTACAGCAGTTAATGGTGAGCGCTCCGTACCTCCGTCTCCTTCACTTTCAATTATTCAAAATTCTTGATTTTTCTCGTCCCTGGTTTTTGTCTGACATGTGAATATTATCTCAGGTGCCACTCACTTCTTCATCTCTCCCCCAGGAGACATGATGGAAACGAAAATGAAAATCTCACCGAATCTGGCTCTGCGTTGGTATTAATGACGTTTCCTGACCTTAAAATATGGACGCCGAGCGTTACACGAAATGCCATCCGGAGGTAGCTGGTGACCTTCTGCAAGAAAGACGGAGATAAATAATAAATAAAACTCAGGAAGTGATGAGGAGATGCAAAGTCCAGCTTTTTTTTTTTTTTTAAACACATCCAGTAATCTAAACGTTTAGTAAGGTGGATTAACAAGGCTAAATCTGTTAATTAAATGTGTCAAAAACACCCAAGGACACTAAAAATAATTACAAAAAAACTTTCAAAAGTCACTGATGAGAATTTAATGTTTTGACCTTTAGGTAGTGATGAGCCGAGTCTGGAGGCGACACACGAAGGAATAAACCTCACTTGAGTTTAAATCTAAGACAAAAAAAGTAATTTATCATGTTAGCGACAATCCGCGAAACGTAAAATTGGAAAAAAGGTTACAGCTTTCCCTCTGACTGTTACAAAGCACTGACACTGGAGACTCCTTCCATAAACGTTACGTAAATACATTTCTCCTTCATGAAAACTTCTTATCTTATCTAAAAAACACCATTTCAAAAATTACTCTTTTTTTTTTTTTAAAAACAATGACGCTCTCGAGATCGGATTTCTTTTTATCTGAGCTCCGACTCGACTGTCTCAGAGAGGAACCGCTCCTGTAGCAAGTTGCTAACAGCACTCATTTGATCCCTGTTATAATCTCCGCTGTAATTGGTAATACATAATCATGTTTTTGTTTGCTGACATCATTCATCACACTTGGCACGAAAACAAAGCTTAGCACTCAGATGATGGATGAAGGATGCTAAAGTGAAAATGATCATTACTCAGGGTTCGACGCTGCTCAGCTGGCGGAAACTCACCTCTTCTAAATGATGGCTACTAATAAGCGCAGGTCGCGCGCTAGTTTTACAAGGTGTTGTTATTATAAGGAACGCGCGAGGTTAATAGCTAAGGATACGGCTGAGGAGGGTCGCTGAGTGACCGCTAGCTGTTCGGGACAGACAGGAAGAAAAATGGAAGTTGTATTGATCATGAAGGGAAATGAAGGTCTGCTAATTTGCTTAATGTGACAGCAACGCCACACACACACACACAGGGAGGTCATCTTCTGCCGTGTAACACGAGACGCAAATGGCGGAAAAGGTCATGTGACCTCAGAGCGCTCCTCCGTGAACACGGTCTTTCATTAGTGACCCGCTCTGTCCTCCTTTGTTCAGCTCGTTTCATTCAGGGATCAATTAAACGCCGAACACGATCTCATAGCGGCGTTCTCGTAACACCGTATTCCTTATATCGAGCTGAAACCTCCGCACTCATCACATACTCATTTCTTTATTTTATTTTCACAGAATGTGACTCAGTGTAAGACATTTCCTGACTGTCTCGACTATATGTACATCAAGATTAATAAAAAAACACAGAGGTAAACACAGACTAGTAGTTTTAGAGGAATTAGAAGGCCAGTAAAAGTGATGATGTTCTCAGTATGCACTTCCTTTTGATGTAAAGTGGCCATAGAGTGTGTGATATATTTTGCACACTTTTCTGGCCACAAGCTTCAGAATCTTCAATTCAATTCACTTTTATTTGTTTAGTGCTTTTAACAATGGACATTGTCACAAAGCAGCTTTACAGAAATATATAAATTCAGGATATAAATTTTAAATTTATAAATCTATCCCTAATGAGAGATCCAGAGGTGACGATGGTGAGGAAAAACTCCCTGAGACATCATGAAGAAGAAACCTTCAGAGGAACCAGACTCAAAACTGTGTGCTACAGGGTCAAATAGTGCAGTTGTGTAACCAGGAAATTCATTACAGTTTTCACATGAAGTTATCAACTGCTAACCTAGTGATTGAAAGCTAACCTAGCAAGAAAAGCTAACCTAGTGATTGAAAGCTAACCTAGCAAGTGAAATCTAACCTAGTGATTGAAAGCAAACCTGGTGATTGAAAGCTAACCTATCATGTGAAATCTAACCTAGTACATTGAAAGCAAAACTAGCAAGTGAAAGCTAACCTAGCGAGTGTAGCTACTTGGATCCTGGTAGCTAAACTAACTAGCTAAAAAAAATAATTTTTTTGTGTGTTGTCGTTGTCGGAGTCTCAGACAGAGGGCTGTCAATCAAGAGCGCTCAGTACACTGCTAAGCCACGCCCCCTGGGACAGTCCGATCAGTGTGTTGCTGCTGTTTAGTATACTGTATATAAGGCATCATTTTTCTCAGGTTTTTTGTGAAAACAAATCAAGCAGCTTAATATTCTCACACGTGAAGTGAGCTGATGTTATTTTTAGCCTCCGTGTTGAAGTCATTTTGCCCCAGTGCTATTTTTCCTTGCAAACTCTAATCCTAAAACAGACTCTTGGATTAGAAAGCGAGTCATGTCTGCGCCGTCCTGGCTGTTACAGAGCCGAGCTCGGCTGCTCGACACGGGCCGATGTAAATTCGCTGTGATTCGTCAGAGGTTTGATAAACTGCAGTGACGGTCAGCGTGGCTTTGGCTCGGATCCCGGTCGAGCCACTGCCGAAGCTCTCCATCACTCCTGGTGAGCCGGACGAGGCCGGGGCGCCGAACTGCAGCGAGAGGGACAGATGGGGAAAGCTTGCTGACTTGTAAAACGTTGTGTAGCGATCTGTACTGTCATAAAGTGCCTGGAGTGTAATTCTCCTCCACCTGCTTTTCTGCATGGAAAACTGAAAAAACGCCAAAAAAACGGATAAAAATAAAGATGTGATAGGAAGAGAGTGTTGGGCTGAATGAAGGTCAGGATGTTGCTGTTACTGTTACCACCTGGATGTTGATTATTTTCCAGTAACAGCACGTCCCGGAGAGTCTTATTCCTCTTATACCACAGCAATTCATCAGCGATGATCAGGTTATAGCTTGCTGCAGAATTCGCATGAAACAAGTCAGTTCCTGGTGTCACTTACGTTATAGCAGCTATAAACAGTCGTTCCCTCGCCAGCATCTCTTTTTTATTGCCTTCTTGGTATCAATAAGACGAAAAAAAAAACAAAACAAAAATAACTGGTCATGTTACTGAGAAACTGCGAAAAGCGTAAACTCCTCTGTCTGATGATGTCAGAAAACATAAAGATACAGCTTTACCTCTGACACTGGAGACTCCTTCCATAAATGATAAATAAACCACACAAAACTTCACCATATCAAAGATTACACGTGTTATTATAATTTTTTTTAAAAAAAAGAGTGTTTATCTGGAGTGTCCGCTGTACACGTCCCTGTGAATGAGCGGTTGCTATAGAAACGATAACGCATTAATACAAACCTGCGCTGCTGTCAGAGCCGCTGTTATAGAGAACTAATCAACACCCGACGACCAATCAGAGCGCAGTTAGCTAGCGTATAACATGCAGAGCTGCCATCAGATTGTTTGGTTGGAGAGATAAATAGAAACGTGTAGCTCATGTATATATAAAATATACGCACAGATCCGATTATATACGCGTGTACATGTATACATTTGCACATCAGGTTCCATCTAATGGCCGAAGCGAAGCTGGAATTTGTCGATATGTCACATTAGATCTGCAGTTTAAACATTAATGTAATCTCCGTCTCGATCCCTCAGTCACGTCAGCGCTCTTATTACAGCGTAATGGCCGCGCCGACGCTTCACACGTGATAGCTCCGGAACAAATGATCACGCAACACCTCGGAGTATTAAAAAAGGAAAGCATGGTGCATGTTTAATGCGCTCGGGTTTGTGATTCCATGCGGTGAATTTTAAGGGTTTTAATTCAGCCTGAGGTGACGTGTGGAGTGGAACAGATCCGATTTAACTCACACTGAGAGCTTTTACAACGAGCTGGACGTTAAAAAAAACTCGATTATCACAGAAATTAGACGTGTTGTGATCGCAGCAGGGGGAAACACTGCACTTATTCTCCACAAAGCCTACGGACTACACTTAATTATCTTTTATCTTTATCATCTGGATTCATATTTATTTTTCTTTCGCACTCTTACCCAGTTCACGGTGTTATCGTCTGTAGAGTATCACTGTGTTAGTTACTATTTTACTTACTTTTTATTTTATGGTGTGCTTTATTTTTACTTTATTTATTTTATTTCCTCTAGTTTCTATTTCCACTTTGCACTTTCAGCAACACATTAATGTGTGAAATAAAACGCAAACAAAATTTAGACCTCTTGTGACCAAAGATAATTAAACTGTAATATAAAACTCATATCTTTAAAATATTTTCATTTACTTATTTTATGGTTACTTTAGCATTATAATCGATAGAGTTATTTATTTTTGTCATTTTTATTGCATTTTTGACATTTTTCTCTATTTTCTGATTTCTCAATGATGATGAAGTAAATGACATTTTAGTGTATAAACTGTGCTATTAATAAAACGTATTTTTCTTCTTCTTATTATTATTATTACTTCTTCTTGACTTGAACTTTATTTCCCCACTTTACCCAATTCATATGTATTTATTTGTTTGTTTGTTTGTTTGTTTGTTTATTTCACAGTCACTTTATTGCTGTTTATTTTTTGATAATTTCTATTCCATCTCTAATTTCTCTTCCTTTCCTTATTCTGTGATTTTTATTTGCCTTCTTTTCTTTATAAATCACACTGAGCTACATTTTAACGTATGAAAAAAGCGATTCTTGTCATTACCATCATGATTATTACTCCTGATTGACTCATCGCTCTGTTTTTAACTCGGTTTCCGCTTCTGCTGAGTGGGATACATACAGCTGGGTGTTTAATCTCTCTCCAGAGGACACGGCGGAAAACAACACACTCTTACATCAAAATAGAAACTCTTTCTGCTTCAGCGTTTTATAATCCTCAGACTTCCGAATGATCACTACAGCACTTTTTTCTTTTCTTCTTTTTTTTTAAAAAGAGTTGATCCGTAATTTTGTAAATTTGTTTCCTGTGGAGGATGGAGAGAGCTAAATAAAAAAACGTATATAAATATATAAATATATTCTTCATTAAACACTATAAATAAATAAACAAACCTACCAATACATTAGTCAATAAATACAGCATTTCTTCTTTATTTAATCATTTAATCAAACTTTTATGTCATTATTTATTGATGAATTTTTTTTCCACAGAATTAATGTGTGTATTTACGTAACGCTAACCTTCTCACGATAAGTTAAATAAATCTATAAATATATTTACCAACAAATGCTTCAATAAATCACTTAAATAAATGTTCAAATAGATGATTAAATGAATAAATATCATTGATTAATGGATTGATTGATTGATTCATGGAATTATTTATTTATGTGTTTATTAAAGCGTAAGTTGGAAAGATTAGGATTTAATTATACATTTAATGATAGATTCTTTTTTTTTTAACTTTCTGTCCTCTGTATTTGAATTGTTATGCCTGCAGAAAGCTGGATGTGGAAAAAAAAGAAAGAAAAGGAAATACACCGCTGCCTGTAAAAATAAATAAATAAATAAATGAATAAAAATAAAATATATAAGATATAACTGTAGAACTCAAATGCAGGAAAAAAAAAGGAAAAAAAACAATCTGAAATTTTAAAAAATGCAACAATGTAAAGTCTGAAAAAATATTAAGATTATTATTATTATTATTATTATTATTATTATTACTATTATTATTATTATTATTATTACTGAAATATTCTGTGTGTTGTGTTGCAGAGTTTTAGAGGCTGTAATCATATCCAAAGATCCTGTTGTAATGGAGGCCCGAGCGGTGTGTATGTGTGTGTGTGTGTGTATGTGTGTGTGTGTGTGTGTGTGTGTGTGTGTGTATGTGTGTGTATGTACGTGTGTGTATGTGTGTGTGTGTTATTTGGATGTTTTGCCACTGAGAGCTCCCATTACCAGCAGAATGAGGTCGACTCTCAGTTACACACTCGATACAGCAGGCAGGAAGAGTGAAATAAATCAATAGCCTCCATCAGCGGAGCCTCGCGGTGCAGTCGGTGTGTACGGAGCGAGGAGGACGTCTGAGTCACCGTCAGGAACGTCCACCATTATTCAGAGACATCAGTCAATAAAAAAGACCTTTATTGAGGAACATCCTGGAAAAAGAAGACTTATATCTTTCTTTTTTTTTTTATTCCATCCTTCGGCACGGAGACGGCGGTTAATGACGTCATGTTGTCATTACACACGTGCTGTAAATGCAGAAATGTTATATCTGTTATCGCTAACGGCATTTTTATTGCTCTGGAAAACAATAATGCTTTAGATTTAGATTTACATGAAAGTTTATATTTAAATACAACTGAATCTATTTTTAATTCTAAGCTCTGTTAGAGAATAAGAAAGAGAAATAACATGACTAATGAGAAAAGTTGACAACATAAATTCCAGTACAAACAAAATAAACAAAATAAGTTAAATCGTTAGTTTCTTACCTGTTAATGAGAAATTCATCAACACTTTAACTCATTATTAACCAGCAGGTATTGAAAAAAAGTACAAATAAAATCTAATTTAAGTGAAAATACTGCTAAAGCATCTTACTTCATTAAAAACTGAGGTGCATAAGTTTGCACACCCCTTAACTAAGCGAAGCAGTAATGCCGTTTTCATGGAAATGTAATCGAGGATTCGGGTTCGATTCCCGTCTCCGCCCTGTGTGCGTGGAGTTCATGTTCTCCGCGTGCTCCCGGGGTTTCCTCCGGGTATTCCGGTTTCCTCTCCAGTCCAAGCACATGCTCTGTGGGCTAACTGGCATTTCCAAATTGTCTGTAGTGAGTGAATGTGAGTGATTGTGCCCTGTGATGGGTTGGCACCCGGTCCAGGCTGTGGGATAGCCTCCAGGCTCCCCGTGATCCTCTGTAGGATAAGTGGTACAGAAGACGGATGGATGGATGGATGGATGGATGGATTCCTGAAGTACTTCCATGAAGCGGAGTTGGAGATGAGTTTGTAAAAATAGACATGGTTTACAGAAGATAGACATGCAGCAGAACAGGAAATATGTCTGCTAGTGATGGTGCATCAGACCCTGCACTCAGAAACGAGTTGGCCGCGAGGATACAGAGGAGCCATCATCCGGGTGAAAAGCTGCCTAACAGCCGCTCTCAGCAGACTCGTGTTCTACCAGGAGCAGATTTGGGCAGCGCTCCATTAAAAAAAAATAAATAAAAAAATCAATCAATGATGCGATCCATTTTCCATGGCATCATTTTCCTCAGAGCAGAGCGTGCAGCATCAACACTCGTCTATAACACGCTGATTTCTATACAAAATAAATGATAAATAAATATAAAATATTCGTACTTACTGTTACCGTTGATTATTTGCTGATTATTTTCCCATAGCAGCACGTCCCTGAGTGTTTTATTCCTCTTCCACCACACTTACAATATTTTATTTATTAAAGAACATCACAGCATACTTGTTATCCATTTACAGTTACACTTTTATGTTTATGAAACAAGTGAGTTCCTGTTGTCACTTACGTTACAGCAGCTATAATCAGTCGTTCCCTCACCAGCCTCGCTTTATTCTCTTTCTGGAAGTTAATAAGACAAAAAAAATCGCAGCTTGTTACGCGTGTTAGCGAGAAACCGCAAAGAAGCGTAACCTCCTCTGTCCTGAAGACGTCGGAAAACTTACAGTTACAGCTTCACCTCTGACTGATACAAAGCGCTGACACTGGAGACTCCTTCCATGAATGTTAAATGAACTTCGCCATGCTCATCAATACCTTCTGACCAATCAGAATCCAGAATTCAGCAGCGCTGTGGTGAAATGGTGGAAGAAATACCAAAATGGACCAATCTATCCTTTGTAATGATACTTTTCTGTAGTTCAATCCTCAGCGAGCTTAAACGTGAATCTTGCACAATCTTGCTGTAAATCTTGGATTAGCGACATGCTGCGAATAAATCACTTCAGCTGTATTGTATTGTGCTGCTAGTTTTAATCGAGCTGTATTGTATTACAATCCAAGCTTTAATTTAGGGATGCAAATGAGCATTCATTCTGCTAATGATGATTTGAAAAGCCATGTATAATTTTTTTTTCTTCAGGCTTGGCTGCTCGCTCGATTGGAACAGCTACAGAAACGATTACTGCTATTCATCAAAACATTTCAAGAACCAAATTACATACGTTTAAATGCATTTTTCACGTTTCTGATGAAAGCACTGCCGTGCGGTTTTGGTTTCCTTTTAGTGGAAGTGTCCAAGACGGGGGTTTCTCAGGGATTAAAAAAGCGGACTGAAGAAGGAGATAGCGTTCTCATTCGTCTTTGCTGTAAAATGTACTACGACGCACCGTAAATTCAGGTGCAGAAGCTCCAAGCAGAAGAAGAGCATGGTCACTCGTAGACCACGTGATGATCAAAACACAGGTTTGCAAAAACACTTTTCCAGGTTAATTTTCTTTCTGTTTGTCTCTCAGATGTGGTCAAAAGCCTTCATTTTAAACCTTCTACCGTTTCGAGGCCTCTCTTTACACAAATAAACATTTAACGAACTAAAATCGACGTTCTCCAGGGGAGTCTTGGTCTTTTCACTGATTATATTCATCACTCTATCAGCACTCAGCAGGTGAACCACTTAGATTACAGCATCCCTGGACTCTCTCGTGTGGATCGTACCATTTCTCCTCTCTCTCTCTCTCTCTCTCTCTCAAGGTCATGACCGTATCCTGATTCCCCTGTAGGCTTTCCCATAAACCATGTGTATCCCGGGGCAACATTACTGTCAGCTATACATTAGAGGATCCCGAAGGAAGGATATTTTTATACGACAAGGGCGTTCCAGATGACTGTTTCTTCCCCAGGTTTTAGCTCATTTTTATGTTTGGTGAAATTACTTCCAAGGCGAGATATATTTGCTGTAATGGAAACGTCCACTTTAGCACGATGCACTAAATGTATCAATGATGTGGTTTCTGACACTGTATTCCACAGCACTGCTGAATTCTGGGTTCTGATTGGTCAGAAGGTGTTGATTCATTTCCTAGAACAGCAGCTCTGACAGTAGTGCAGCTGCAAATCACAGGTTTATATTAATGCGCTCGTTCTAATACGCTATCGTTTCTATAGCAACAGCTCATTCACAGCGGAAGATCCACATAAACATGTTGATAATCGTTGATATGGTGACGTTTTCTTTCCAAGAAGGAGATGTTAATTTAACATGTATGGAAGGAGTCTCCAGTGTCAGCGCTTTGTAACCGTCAGAGGTAAAGCTGTAACTTCAGCTTTCCCGACATCTTCAGGACAGAGGAGTTTACAGCTTACGCTTTATGGGTTCTTTGTAACATCTAAAAAAAAAAAGATTTCCAATATTGTTCCACTTATTCCTAAAAATTGAGATTGGTCTCTTTATAGGGAATGCTATTCTGGTGAGGCTCACACACTGAAATCGTAACGTGTGTTCGAGATACAGCCGATTTTACTACGTAATCATTTTACTTTATCGTTGTTTAATAAATAACATCCATGTTTGTGTTAACTCGATGCGCTCTCCTGTAAAGAAAACGTGTCCACGGTTTGAAGGATAAGCTGACCGAGTGCTCATCTGCTACACTTCCAGCTCGTATTCTTCATTTTATCCGTAAAACATCCTCGAGAACAGCGATGTCTCTGATTAAGATGCGTCTCCTCTGATGCTCTCAGTGTGAAATGTTTTTTTGCGGACGTTACAGAGACGATATTATTAATTAATTCCATATTTACGTATTTTTAATATCGTCTTCAAATGACATTCCATAGCGTTTTTGAGTATATTCACAGCCAAAACATAAATTTCAGCATGACATAAGTCAGGCATAACTGAGACAAACTCCGTCCCCGACGTGCGTCACTCGCACGTAACTTCCGAACAGCGCTCAAGTCAGTAGTTAGGTCTGAGGTCTGAGTCCTGAGTGTGTAATGTCAGTATTCAGTGACTGTGAACATGGCCCTGTGTGATATCTATCACCAAAGCAACAGTAGTACTGATCCGGAAGTGTGTGATATTGCGAGTGAAGTCAGAGGTGGATTTGGCAGATCCTAAGTAACGTGTGCTGATTTGTGTGTGTAATTGGATAAACAGGACGACAGGAACGCGGTTTTCGCTTGCACTCATTTACACACTTCACACTTTGTCCCTGAACTGATCTTCAGGCTGCAGTAAATCACATTCCAGGTGATAAATGAATCTCTCTGTAATGACTCTGACCTCCTTTAGTGTACTTTTAGGTAGAAACATCTCAAATAGATTTTTTTCATTGACATTTTTGTGGTTAATGATTAATAAAGGTAAATCCTTACTCCTAATCCATACAAGAGGCGAAGTTCACAACCAGAGACGGAATATTATTAAAACTCAAACACAGCAAGCAGTGAAGCGCACTGATTCCCGGCATGACAGCGGACTAAAACACGATTCTATAAAGAATAAAACAGGACACGCTGATGGAACGCAGCCTGCCATGAATCAGAGTGGCTGTTAATTCCTCAGCAATTTACCAACAACTACAATTTTATTTATTTATTATTATAAATGATAAAGTTACAACTTTACCTCTGACTGTTACAAA
Organism: Pangasius djambal; assembly: GCA_022985145.1. Taxonomy (NCBI): domain Eukaryota; kingdom Metazoa; phylum Chordata; class Actinopteri; order Siluriformes; family Pangasiidae; genus Pangasius; species Pangasius djambal. The sequence continues at coordinate 27,364,497 of CM040984.1, read as the reverse complement.
GTGCTGACACTGGAGACTCCTTCCATAAATGCTACGTGAACATCTCCGTACAAAAAAGAAAACTTCACCATATCAACATTAAAAAAAAAATTGCTTATTATCAGTGGAGCGTCCGCTGCACACGTCCCTGTGAACGAGCTGTTGCTATAGAAACGATAACGTATCAGAACGAGCGCATTAATATGAACCTGCGCTACTGTCAGAGCTGCTGTTATAGAGAATTAATCAACACCTGACGACCAATCAGAGCGCAGGATTTAAGAGCGTTGAGGTGTAATACATTACGTGACCAGGGAAGCAACCTAAAAATCCACCATGATGTTATCGCAATGACTCAAAAGAAAGTATACTATATACACATTTCCATCATCATCGGAAGCTCAAACGTAATCAATCAATCAATCAATCAATCACAGAAACTCTGTTACTTTTAAATACTATCAACATTTAATTTTCAGTTGACCTTTTGCATCAGGATTTCTCATTCTTTCCTTTACAGAATAAAAAAAGAGTGAAAGAATGACTCGGTAAGAGCCAAATGAACATAAGCGCTCATCGCTAAGACATTCTAAATTCAGCACGAGTAAAAGAGATGAAGTGGAAGAAGCTTATTATTCTGTCGTGTTGCTGATTCGTCGGTTCCTCAGCAATCTGCGTGACATCAGCGAGGCGTGGATTTCTCCGCCGATGTCTCTCCCCTTCTGCTTCTCCCGCTTCCTACAGTACGGTTACACAGGAGTCGAGAAAGGGAAGCTTTTCCCTCGTAATGAGGATTCGTCTGTGTGTAAGAAATAAATAAGCAGCGATCTGACGGCTCAAATTAATTTCTTTAAAAAATCCGTCTCATTAAATAAAATCGGTGAGATGAAATCTAACGTTTTAATTACGCATAAATCGCTGAAACGTACGAGATGAGATCAAATCTGTTCAAACCTGCTTTGTAAGAAATGCAGCGCAGACGCTAAGACTTTCTACAAACCTGACGACTCAGTAACTGTAACGTGATCAAATAATCATCAGAATTATAATAATCAATAACGCTGATCAATAACCACGCAGGGAATTTCACAGCAGATCTATTTATCTTTCCCTTTTTGGCTATTTCCTTTTCTTTATTCTTTCTTTCTTTATTTATACTATTCTTCCATCTTCTTTTTTAATCTTTCTTTCTTTCTTTCTCTTTCTTTCTTTCTTTCTTTCTTCATCAGTTTCTATTTCCTTTCTAACTTTCCTGTTTTTCCTTTCTTATTTCCTTTTCATTATTTCATTTCATGACTCTATTCTCTTTCTTTCTTTCTTTCTTTCTTTCACTTTATATTTTTCAGGTCTTGTTTACTCATCTCAAGAACTTCAGCAAGAGAAGTTGTTGTTCTGTTGAATATTCTGAAACAAGAAGACGACTTCATCATCATCATCATCATCATCATCATCATCATCATCATCATCATCATCATCACACACACACACACACACACACACACACACACACCCTAAACCTGAATAACTAAGCACTTCTTTACCAGTTTAATGTTGAGACAGATGTCTTTAGTAGGCCATATTAAGACACATTATCTCCATTTCGTAAGTTAATGAGATCTTTAGGATGATTTCTGGATTTTCCGCCTGATAAAGATATCGAGTCTAAGTTTCTCCCCCAAACTCAGAGCGCTGCGATACAAAACATACGACTTTTACAGCTAAAGAATGTGTACATAGTGAAGTGTTGAGCTGAAGTGTATACAAACTAATCTAAACTCTTCTGTAGAGAGTACAGTGCAGAACTGTACCGTAAGCAGAGCACATCTATAATCTGTGTGTGTGTGTGTGTGTGTGTGTGTGTGTTTAATGTCAGTCAGTGCATATTAAAGTTATGCGAGTGATTCCGGGTGTTTATTCTCCTCTCTGCCTCTTTGTCAGCGTAAATCACAGTAATTAGTGGAATGTTAATTACAGCTCACGATGCAGAAACAAACAAACTTCGTCTCCGAGTGGAACAGAAGACGAGCTGTGGAGAGGAGACGAGACAAGAGGAGAGAGAGAGAGAGAGAGAGAGAGAGAGAGAGAGAGAGAGAGAGAGAGAGAGAGCGTCTGTCTGCGTTACACACTCTCAAGTTACACTAAAGAAAATGTAAACAGCTAAATGAAAAAATCAATATAAAAATGATTGAGCGAGCTGACTAACAGGAGATTTGTAGAATGCATGATGCTGTGATCATTGTGTGTTTCTATATGTGTGTGTGTGTGTGTGTGTGTGTGTGTGTGTGAGGTTCACATTTTCACAAAATCTCACAGTAACCTGGTTGCATAAGTATGCACGCCCCTTAACTGACCCTTTGTTAAAGTACCTTTAGCTTGTAATTCAGCACTCAGCGTTCTTGAGTAAGAGTCTACTTTCCTCATCTTCATTTGGTAATTTTATTCCATTCTTCTTTACAGAAATGCTCCAGATCTATCAGATAGCGAGGGGATCTCCTTTACACAGCCCTCTTCAAGTCATTCCACAGGTTTCAGTAGGATTTAGATCCAAAACACGGATCTTCTTCTTCTGATGCCGCTCCTTTGTTGGTTTGTGCTTTGGGTTGTTATCGTGCAGGAAGGTGAAATTTTACTTCATCTTCAGCTGTCTAACAGAAGCCTGTAGGTTTTATGCCAGAACAGATTAGTATTTGGAGCTATCCATCATTCTTTCTATCCATCATACTTTTATCTTCTCTAGAGCCTCAGTCGCAGCTGAAGAGAAGCAGAACCATAGCATGATGCTGCCACCACCATGCTTCACCGTGGGTATAGTGTTCTATGGATGATAAGCTGTCTTGCTTTTGTGCCAAACATATCTTTAGAATTATGCCCAAAAAGTTCTACCTTGGTCTCATCGGAGCATAACACATTTTGTCACATGGTTTGGGGTGATTTAGTTGAGCTTGGATGTTTTGTTTTTTGTTATTTTGTTTTTTTGTGTGAAAGGGCAGATGTAAAGAATACTAGAGATTGTTATCACATGCAGGGAGTGACCAGTGCTTGCCAGATGTTCCTGCAGCTCCTTAAATGTTGCAGGAGGTTTCTTGCCAACGTCCCCGATAAGTTTTCATCTCGTTCTTTCGTCAATTTTGGAGGGACGTCCTGTTCTTGGTAACTGTGGCGCCCCCAATGTTTTTGAAATTCTTTTGTACCCCTTTCCTGATCGATGCCGTTCAGTAATGAGGTCCTGTACATGCTTTGTAAACCCGTTGAGCAACACGGCGTCAGCAGTCAGAAGAAACCAAGAAGAACAGCTGAATTAATCAGAATCACTTCAGCTGTATGATAATTAATTTTCAACGTCAGTTTGAATGTGACTTTTTCTTTCCCTTTGCTTTGTGTTTACACTAAAAAGTGTCTGTTTATTTTCCATTTGAATTTTATTGGTTGCTTTAAAGGTGGAATCGCATTAAATCTTACACTTAACGCCTGGTGTGAATGTGGTAAAGATCCGAGAATGAGAATTTTTCATACTTGTGAAGTTTTTCTTCTGTATTATACTTTTTTTTTTCTTATCCAGATTTTGCCCCAGAATCTGATGCTATCTAATGCGTTGCCATACCAGGCTTTAAAATTCAACATTCTCTGATTTTCTCCAAATTCACACGTTGCGTTAGGGAGGTCAAGACTAGCGCAGGTGCGCACTTACTTTCGTCCTGTCACTCTCCAGAGCTGAGATCTGAGCCTCTCATTTCCAGTATATTACACTCAATAAAACACAGGTTTGGGTCGCAGGAGGAATTTCATCAGGATTTAGATCTGAGCTCCAACTGCAACATTCCAAAACTTTCCTTTCCGAGCCTTTGCTTTGGGTCGTCATGGTGCTTCCGTTAGACGCCATCTTCAGCTGTCTGAAAGAGAGAATCAGGAATGTGATAAAAGACAGAAAGAACATAAGAAAGAAAAAATTGATGGTCTATAGAAAGAAAGAAAGAAAGAAAGAAAAACTGAATGAAAGGGAAGATGAAAAAGAGGATTGAGGGATAAACAAACAAACAAATAAATAAATGCAAAAGAAAGAAAGAAAGAAAGAAAGATTTCATGGATATAGAAAGAAAGAAAGAAAAAGAAAGAAAGAAAGAAAGAAAAACTGAATGAAAGCAAAGATGAAAAAGAGGATTGAGGGATAAACGAACAAACAAATAAATAAATGCAAAAGAAAGAAAGAAAGAAAGAAAGAAAGAAAGAAAGATTTGATGGATATAGAAGAAAGAAAGAAAGAAAGAAAGAAAGAAAGAAAGAAAGATTTGATGGATATAGAAAAAAGAAGGAAAGAAAGAAAGAAAGAAAGAAAGAAAGAAAAAAAAGAAAGATGAAAAAGAGGATTGAGGGATAAACAAACAAACAAATAAATAAATGCAAAAGAAGGAAAGAAAGAAAGAAAGAAAGAAGGAAAGAAAGAAAGAAGGAAGGAACTAAAGAAGGAAAGAAGGAAGGAAAGAAAGAAAGGGAGGATGAAAGGATAAAGCTGCTGCTGATTGGTCAGCTGCTCTAACAGTGGGAGTGTCTACATTTCTGCAGAGACTAAAGCTGTAATGTTGATGTTCATTTTATTTAAAATGCATTAAACAGATTATCGAGTTATATATAAATAAATGATAATAAACAAGTTTTAATCTAAGTTTTAATCTAAGCACATCACTGCGTAGGAAGTTTAAGATCATCTGCATGTTAAAGTAAGAAGGTGGAATCAGCTGTTAAAGCGCGCGAGCTGCGCAGCTGTTTATCGCAGTGAGAGCCGAGCATGAAGAGCGACGCAGCACAATCGCTGCAGTTCGAGGTTATATAAGCAGAACTATATTTATATATTTATTTATTTATATAGATAAGATCTGTCCTAACAGACTGACGGTGTTGTGTAGAGCAGCAGCATGTGGGTGATGCGGCACATTTCCTCCACCTTTCCTCCACCTTTCCTCCGACTTTCCTCAAAACCTCCTGTAATGACTCACTGAAAGTGGAGCTTATAAATAAATTACCTTCACTATCCCTGCTGAGGACAGACAGCCTTGGCAAAATGCAGCTTTTAATTTATTCACTGGAGTTTCTTTTATTTATTTATTTATTTATTTATTTATTTATTTATTTATGTTAAATGTGAAATTATAAAAGCGTCCTCGCCTAAATGAATAAAGTGAACTTACAGACATAAATGTAGAAATCATTATGTAATTATATATATAATAATAATAACTGTGTATAATTACACACCACAAGCAAATTAGTTCACATGTAGTTTGTTAATTACGTGTGTTGACAGGGTCAAGTAAAAAAAAAAAAAAAAGGAAAAAGAAAATAAGCAAGAACAGAATAAAAAAGGAGACAAAGAAGGAAAGATATAAAGCAAGGATAAAGAATGTAATAAGTGACAGGAAGCATATAAGAAAGAAAGAAAGAAAGAAAGAAAGAAAGAAAGAAAGAAAGAAAGAAAGAAATGAGGTGGGAATAAATAAATGAATGAATGAATTAATTAATTTGAAAAGAAAGAAAAAAATGAGAGAAAGAAAGGAAATTGAGACAGAAAGAAAGGAAACAAACAAACAGCTGCAAAGGAAGAGAGAAAGAAAGAGAGAAAGAAAGAGAGAAAGAAAGATAGGATGGATGAACAGAACAGTACATAAGCGTGGACACTGTGAGAGACTTAGCTTAACGAAATGGCTTCGTTCTTCTGCTGTGAATAAAATAGCACTTGATCCAGCACATCGTGTTAATTTGCATAAACCGTTTTTTGTTTTGTTCAACCTGTGAAATATCGGGACGCTGTAATTTCCGTATGAAATCTCGTCATGGAGCTGGAGATGACGTGCGCATCGCTTCTCTGTGAATCTTTTCCTCTCCCGTCTTCTGTGATGTTGAAGCTGGCGGTGAATCCGAGGGGAAAAAACACAGCGTTATCAATACAGCATTAAAATAATCACAGCATTCAGAGACATTCTGCTGATTCATTTCCGTCTTTCATTCAGTCGGTTTTTCTTCCATTTCCACTTTAATGTGCTTTTTTCCTCTTTGCACATCTTCTCCATTTATTATTTCCATCTACTAGCACTGTTCACTGACCGACATCGCTGCAGAGATGAGTTTGTGCCGAATCGCAGGATATAAAGCCCCTGATAATAAAATAATGTGTTTTATAATATAATACATTACAGTCAGAAACACATAAATACGTGCAGACACCATTTTCTGACTTAGTTCTCTGAAATTAAAGGTGCAGTTTGTGAGACCTGTAATAATCATTTCATTTCAGAGACACATTTAGCTTTTTTTTCTTCTTATTTTTAATACTTCTATTCAATTACTGTTACTCATTTCTTTGTTACAGACTTCTGTTTATATTTTTTCTGGTCCAGAAATTAGCTCCGCCTCCTAGCTGTTACCTTTTTTTTCCTCAACCCCACTTTCCCTTAAACTAGAACCCTTTAAAAAGACATTGTAGTTTCAAGATACGGTGTGAAGAGAAAAAACGTGAGCTTTGTTTTCACTGTAATTTCAGTTCAGCTTGGAGGCAGGAGAGGGCGCTAAAAATTACAGACCAGCGCTTTAATCTTGGTGTCCTTCTGCAGCAGTAATCAGTACAGATGATAGAAAAAGAGAGGAATGGAGATATTAACACCAGCTAATGAAGGGGTGTGAAAAGATTTGCAAAATGAGACTGCTATTAAAGGGGCGGTCTGTAATTTTTAGCGCCCTCTGCTGCCTATAAAATTAATGGCAGTTTTAATGACAACACCTCCTTTCAGTCCATTGCAGGGAAACGGATGTTGTATGCTTCCTTCAGCGACTGTACTGAAGAGGCGTGGCAAGATGACATCAAAAGAGCATCAGCCAATTACACGCCAGCATGGAGAAACCAGGCCACACCCTACATTGTTGTTTATTCCAAATGTTTCTATTAAATCACACTGTATCTTTATTTACCTCAAATTTTACACTTGAGACATTTTTTTCCAACATTTAGATTTGAATTTGATCTAAATTTATGTAACTTCACATTTATAAATGTACAATTTGTATAAAAAATGCAAAAACGATGGAAAAGTACATGAGTAAAAGTGATGCCTTAATATTTAGAATAATATATTTCACTGTGTTAATGATGATGGCCAGGAAACTCAGACACTAATTTTATTCGGGAAATTAATTTTCATTCACTTATTTTTTGGCATCATTTCACTTCTTTCACATGACTTCCTGAGCCACGTTGTGATAACAGGACTGGCAGAAAGCGAATATTTACCTCCCGTGATGAGCATTTCTCCATCCAGAGACCCTGCGGCTCTGCAGCTGCTCTCCATTATCGACTGGAAAACCTCGACATGGCGTTTACTGTGTTTACTGTACGCTCGCCAAGCCGGTCACCCATCTCATCCGCTGAGGAGAGTCTGATGGATTTCCAGCACGCTGCTGCGGAAGAAGCTGGCTTTGGCCTCGAACAATGCCGGCGCTGTAAAAGTGTACGTGTGAGAGGACATACAGGTCTCCTGGCTGATCCTGGTCCCTCTGGATCCCCCCTTTAATGACAAAAATGTTTTTTTTTAATCCTCTTCACAAATATAAATGTATTACAAACGTGCCTAGGACAAAAGACAAAAAAGGTTAAAAGATGTGCTGAGGGCTGATTTCAGATAGACAGGGTCAAATAGATCAAAAGATGAAATCAAAAAATCAAATACATCAAATATAGCGAAGGTTAGAATATCAAAATGAATCAAAGAAAAAAAAGATCAAATAGATCAAAGGTCATAAGATCAAACAGACCAAATGATCAAATATATATATCAAGTACATCAAATGTCATAAGATCACATGGATCAAAGGATCAACAGATCAAATAATCATAAGATCAAATGATCAAAAGCTGAAATAAATCAAACAGATCTAAAGGTCAAAGATCAAACAAACATGACTAGGATTAAGATGATGATGATGATGATGATGATTATTATTATTATTATTATTATTATTATTATTATTATTAATAAAATGCTCAGTGTTGTCAGGGCTCCTGTGTAAATAAGCAAACTGTCTGAATAACGTGAGTGCGAACAGAAACTAACTTGTTTCACAGGCATTCCAGAGCATTAAATGTAACTATAAATGGATAAAAAAAAATGTCATTCTTTAATAAATAAAAATTGTAATCGTCTGAAATTTGCTGTAGTATAAGAAGAATAAAGTGTGATTAATTCTCTACAGCAGCACCACGCAGCGTGTTTTATTCCGTATTTACGCTGAGATGGTCCACCATTACAGGAATGCTGAGAAGACGGCGTCTACTTCGATTCCACTCTGATTCATTACTTAGAACGTTACCAAAAGTATCACATAAAAATATCCCACGTGGAAAACCAGGAAGTAAACAGGAAGTAGATATGAGCTACATTAAAAACCTGCCAGAACTGACTGATCCTTTATTATTATAATTTTAATGCAGGATTAACATTCCGTTGAAAAGAACAGCCAAGACCGCAGTCTAATCTAATCATCCTCTTTCAGTAAGAAATAAAAAATAAAAACAGCGGCCGCTCTACCTGTTTCCACTCAGACACTGATCTATTTTTATAAAACTGAAAGTCGAGCCTCAATTCCACAGAGAACTGGATCTCCATTCTTCATTTTAATCTGGAGTGGGCAGAGTTACTCTAATCTGTCTTCCTAATCTGATTTAAAGCTATAACAGCTTTACGAGCCATTACGAGGCTCCAGCCACGAGAAAAAAGCACACGATGGAAACTTGAAGGAAGGAAGGAAGGAAGGAAGGAAGGAAGGAAGGAAGGACAAACTCTCGTGAATATTCTCCGCACTGGTGGATTCTTTCACATCCACCGTTCCACTTTTTACACACTAGCGACTGTATTTTCCTCAAAATGCTAGTTTTTGGGACACAATATAAAACCTGTTAGCTACGTTAGCTAGCAATGTAAACAGGTGCTGCAGTACAGTTAGCTCACTATACCATATATAGTAGCCGTAGTTAGCTTTACTGAGAATGCTCGTTAAACTTTCTTGCTAAAATTAGGCTAATTACAGTGTTATAATTTACGCTACGCACTACGTCACGCTGAAGCTCGTGGTGACGTCACTGAGACGCCTCTCATTCCAGAACATCAGGGTGTTCTTGGTGCTTATGTTCACTTTAAAACATTTTAAGCCTTGATTTTTAAATAAATGCATTAATCATTATTATTTAAAGCAAAACAATAATGGTTTAGGTAAAAAAAAAAAGTAATATAACAAATAATACATTATAACTATTACTACTACTACTACTACTATTAATTCAACTACTACTAACTATTACTATTACTACAATTATTACTAGTACTAACTTACTACAACTGTCAGTAACTTCTCCTAATACTACCAACTACTACTAGTACTATTACAAAAACACTACTACTACTACTAATAATAGCAACACCTACCGTTACTGCTATTACTAGTTCTATTACTAGTAACTATCAGTAGTACAGCAACAACAACAACAACAACAACAACAACTAATACTACTACTACTACTACTACTACTAATAATAATAATAATAATAATAACTATCATTACTGCTATTACTAGTTCTATTACTAGTAACTATCAGTAGTACAGCAACAACAACAACAACAACAACAACAACAACAACAACTACCACTACTAATAATAATACTAACACTACTACCTATCACTGGTACAGCTTTTGCTACAACTGCTACTAATTACAATACTAACTACTACTACTACTACTACTAATATTACTACTATTACTATTAATACAAGTACTAACGCTACAATTTACAACACTACTGTTTCTACTGCTACTATAACTGTTAGTAAACATACTGATACTATTGACTACCACTATTACTGATACTACTACTAACTATTACTAGTACTACTACTACAACTACTACTAACTAGCACTGCTAACTTGTGCTACGACTGCTATTACCTACCACTACCCAAAGCTTTCTGTTCCGCTGTGGTTTCTTCTCTGCAGTGTTAGCATTAACGTCACGTGTTAGAATAAACTCTAATAAGAGCTCTTTTCTGAAACTCTGGCGTTTTAGTATCCAGTGTAAATCTCCATGGCGACGCTGATGGAGAACAGAAAACGGAGAACGTGGAGGAGATAAGAAGTGAGAAGACCCCGTCGTTTCGCCGTTAACACACACCGCTCAGGGTTACGGGGTGTTATATACGGGAACATCAGCCATTAACTTCTACGATGTTTACCCAGAAACAGCTGCTGGTGTTTTAGTGACGTGTAAAATTCAGGTTATTTTGTCGTTGAACCTCGTTTTAAAGGGCGTGTAAACAAGCTGAGGGAGAAGACGAGCTGGAAACCAGATGAATTACATCTGTAATAAATCAGTAAAGTCTGATGCACTTCAGTAAGAGAAGATCTGCCTCAGGATCAGACGACGTCGGACTTCATCACGAGGCGGATGTCCACACGCAGACCAGTAACGAGGAACTGATCTGATATTTATTATTTATTATTTATCATCATTCATTTAAAAATTATAGCATACTTTATATAGTATGTTATTGTATATCTAATATATACAACATACTTAATAACAATGTTACGGAAAAGAGAAAAAAATAAGACGTACTTTAAAATTTGACGTATATATTTGTAATAAAATGCAAACAAACAAATAAGCAAGTAAGTAAATAAATCGTAAAAATTGCATAAATGAGCCAAAAATAAAATGCCAGTAGAAACCTAGTAATATCAATATAAAGTAATTTAAATTAATTGAATTAAATAATGAATTAATTAAATTAAATTTAAATTAATTAAATAAATGAAATTAAATTGCAATTTTAAGCCTAAAATATTTTTTTTCTATTGATTTTATAGTAAGTTAGGTATGGAGAAAGCCTGCAAAATATTTAATTCTAATAATTTTTTGGAAGTGCATGCAATATTAAACGCTTCTGCTCAGTGGTGCATGATGGGATAGCGTGTCTGTAAACATACTACACCGCCAAGTTCGCTGGAAAATAAATAGAGAAATACAGAAGATAAAAAAATGTGCACAGGGACAACAGACAATCTCTGTGTTAGATATTAAAACTCCGAGTTAAACATTGCTTTTATTGCACCTCATTATGAAAAAACAGAAAGTTAATGAAAGGACGCATGGTGAAGGACGACTTCACAAACGTTTATGTGAAAAGAGCACTCGCTGGAGAACAGAGGCAGAAGCGCTGTAAGTGCCTCTCCACAGACGCTTCGACAAAAAGGAACCAGTAAAAGTGAATATACAGAAAACTAAAAAGCACTGAAACGCTGTATTTCATTAAGAGACGTCATTAGTGGGGAAAAAAAAACACATTAGGGAGGAATGATGAGGACGGCGAGACCTCTGTTGGCTCATTGAACCTGGTGCATTGTGGGTAAGATTAATGGCTTTTAACGTCGTGCCTTTACACTTTGCTGTGTTCGGTCTAAATAATATTCGTCTGCGGTTCCACATGATTAATGAGCTTCTTTTAGCAATCTATTAAAATTCAATTACAGAATGTTTTTCCAATAGAGCACCTGAACTCCGCTTCTCCTCTTCCTCAAACACCAGCACACTCAAATCAAATCAACTTTATGAACTTTCATATTTTTCTTTTTGCTTTTTTTTCAAACACATCTGAAAGGAGAAAAGTCTGGCGTGGAAAGATAACGGTAAACCCACAAACAGGTGTAATGACGGCTCTTCATCAGGACGACACACGGCACAAAAGAATTTGACACCAAGGTACAACTTAACTTGTTTAGAAATGTAAAACTGGAGCAATAAAACACTCCCTATTTCATTAAACATAACAGTTGATCCGTTTTGATGGAAATCCGTTTTATCTTTTTACATCCGGTGTGGTTTTACTCTGGAGTAAAAAGCAGGAGATACTTTACCAGGAAAATGACTCAAAGCAAAAGACAGTGTTTCGAGGATCAGCTCATACTTGAAGAAGGATTTTATGGAGGTGGTGGAAGATAATGTTCATGACGATCGTCAATCTGGAGCACAAAAAAGATTCATTCGTTCATTTTTCTATTGCAAAACGTCACCAGGCAGCAGAAGGTCAGGTCAGCCTTCCCAGGGATTCCCACATGTTCCACAGCAAACTAGAGTCTCTCCAGCAGGTCCTGGGTCTGCTGTGAGGTCTCCATCCGGTGGGATGAATCTGATCCTGACGGTTCTACCAGGAGCCGATGAGTAAATCACTGCAACTGGCTCCTCTGAATCCTGGGGGAGCCGCGGCTTTACGCGGAAGTGCATGTTGTTCATTAAAAATGATCCATAAATCATCAATAAAGTCTGAGTCAGGGGTCAGGGGTCATAAGATATGCAAGCAACGACAAACAAGGACGATCCATAATCATAAACAACAACAACAACAACAACAAACATGGGCAAAACCAGGAAGTAGCTAGCAACACAGGAAGCATGAAATACAGGAAACAAGGATGTAGAATCGCTCGCAAAAACATCGACAGGTGAGAACGATCAGAGAACGTACCAATCACAAGACAGGGGCGGAGACAAGACACAAATCAAAACAAAATGCATACGACGGCGTAAACAAAGAAGCTCAAATCAAAACCAGCAGCGAGCGCCGTGCGGTGGAGCGTGCCACGCGCAGACGGTGGGATTCACGTGAAAACGTACAAAAATTACGAACTAATCTTAAAGAATAAATTACGCTACTCATCACTGTGATGCTGACAAAACTGTAAAGGCGTGTTATCCAATTTTGGATATTAGTGATTAGTGATTTAATAATAATAATGATTATAGTAACAGTGTTACATAATTAATTAATGCTATATTAAAGACATAATAAGGACAGTAAACAACATCGACACTCGATTACACAAAACATTATGATTTCGTCAGCATTAGTTACTACATCATGACACTTTAGTCAACAGTTTAGTTTATTAGAGTGATTAGTAATTATTGAAGACCTACTATGGTAACAAATGGTTACTTACTGCTAAGTGAGTAGGTACATAAGCATTAATTAGAGTATTGTAAAGTGTTACTAAACAGATGAATTCTCTCAGTCTCTCAGTCTCTCAGTCACTGCCTACAGCTCATAGAGAAGAGAGCTTCATCCACGAACCGAGCCCCTGTTTCCCCACTGCAGACCGGCACGGCCACTGCTGACCCGATCCTTTCGTCTATCTCACATTCGTGAATAAGATCCTGAGATATTTAAACTCCTCCACCAGAGGCGAAGTCTTTCCAGTCGCCCGAATGGTGCAGGAAAGAACCACGGCCTCGGATAAGGAGGTGCGAATTTCATCCACACTCAGGAGAGAAATATTCAAGGTCCGGTTCTGATGGTGCCGTGAGAACATCATCACCTACAAACAACACGGTCGTTAAATTTATACCCCCCCCTTCATGTCTTCAGACCCAGTTAAAGAGAATTAAAATATAAGTGAAGCTGTCAAAAAATAATCTGATATACTGTATATCTTCCCCTCGAGAAAAGCAGACTGTCTCTTTCTAAGTTAATTTTTAATAACTAGTGAAATAAACAGGACCTTTAGAACCTCTGAAATGGATGTATGTGGTCCTGGACCAGTGTGTGTTTAGTTGGTGTGTGTGAGTGTGTGTAAGTGTGTGTAATGTGGCATTAGCGGTGTGTAAAAAGCGAGGCCATGACTCCCTCATTTAAATGTCATGAGTCCATTAACCTGAACGGCGAGATGCTTAAGGGTGTGTGTGTGTGTGTGTGTGTGTGTGTGTGTGACATTTCACTGTGTGTTTGTTTCATGAGGAAAGTGGAAATATCATCCCCAAAAATAGCTGGAGTGAGAGTGAGAGCGAGAGCGAGAGCACACGCTGACAAGCTTCCTGTTTATCGTTCAGCTCTCAGCTACAAATCAGAAAAATATGTGCGTGTAGTTATTTTGTCGTCTACTAGAATCTTTAAAATCTTCATTTTTAATTTAACTAGCTAGCTAGCTACAGTACGCTGTAGATTTCTGAACGTACCCTGTTGTGATGTAGTATTTTTTTTGTCTTGTTTTTGTATTAACGTGTTGCGACACTTCATCTACGCAGGATGGAAGAAAAGGCGTCTAATTCTACATTAAGGTAGGAATGTAGTTGTCTAGTTTTATTTTCAGTAACGAGTAATATTGTTACAACTCTCTCTCTCTCTCTCTCTCTCTCTCTCTCTCTCTGAGATTGACCAGTCCATCTTTAACAGTTATTATAAAGGACGAGACTCGTATCCAGAAAAGGTTTTTACGCTGAGGAATGTTGTTCTTGAGGAATGTTCCACTTGTGACCGCTTTCACTACAAAGTATTTCTTCCTCCAAGCAAGAAAACGCACTCCAAACCCCATAATGTCTTTTTTTAAAAGTTAATTTCAGTAACATAATCATCGCTCTCCATTAGCACTAGAACATTATACCATTGCAGTTGCGAAGCTTTGGATTATTTAACGTTCTCAGATCTCGGATTTAAAGGCGTGCGGAGCAAAAAAAACCCTTTTAACTGCGCGTCGTTAAATATTAATAAAGAAAAGAGGGAAGATTAACGTTACTGCTGTCAGGTCCTGATCTGGAATGAGAAAACCTTGCTCGAAACGTGCACACTGGGTTCCTCACTCTTCACATTATTTTATTTTTTTACGGCCGTTTTCCACCACGTCGTCTTTTGTGTCATCGTTAATAGATTTAAAGTACGACTCGTGTGAAATTTGCCACTCAAAGCTACCGTTAAATCCTGCGATTCAATTACTTAAAAAAAGAAGCGATTTATGTATAATCCAGTGAAAATGAAGCCCCGTGGAGGCTTTAGGAGAATCTCTGCTCGTAGCCCGTGGTGGCAATTTGCTGACTGCGACTCCTTGAACCGCACGTCAGTTATTCACTGACGGAGCGACGCTTCTAATAGCAGCAGCTGAATAATTCATGAACGAGCTGAGACGGAGTTTATTTTTTAATTTTCCTAGGGCCAACATGAGAAATAAACATGACCTATGATGTGTGAAATAGCATACAGCTATTCAGCTAGTGGGCCGACCTCCCGTGTACAAGCCCCACCCACTTTTACTTGATTGACAGCTGACTAACCAATCTGTCTTTTTGCCTACAGTACACTGATAAAAGCCACAGTTTAATCAGTGTAATAAAGATTATTTAGTTAAAAAAAAAAAAAATTACAGTTAATCTTTGCCAATACAGATATTTTATAAATACTTTTGCATTTGAAGATTAAAATAATAATAATTGAATTAAATATATCTACGTTTGCATGACTTAATAAAGCCAGAACTCTAGTTTATGAATGATATTAGAATTTTTTTTATTCAACTTGTAAGATACTCTTCAGAGAAACACTTTTACAGAGCAGTTGTTAAGTTGTATTTATATATAATGTTTGTTCCTTTGTTTCTTTGTTTAACCAAGAAAAATGTTTTGGGAACATGTTTGGTGATGTTTGGAAATGTTTCAGTTTTTTTTTCTCCCATTTTTCTCAATTGTTTTTCATAAAAAAGTACAAATGTGTAAATCTTTAAAAAATATTAACAATCTTGCTTTAAAACAAAATTGCTCAAGGTTTCTAAAAGTTTTTAAGTCACTTTTTAAGAGCTAATCTTTGCCAATTGAATGCACAAAATTGTTCATTTGTTGTCTTTGAAAGATTAAATATGTGGATGCGTACTTAATAAAACCAGAAATCTGGTCTAGGAATGATTAGACCCTGGACGCGAGTAGAGCGAAACACTGAAAACAAGGATCATTCCATCACACTCTCTCTGCCGGCTACAGTCGGCGTGTAGGTGTTTATTCACGTTTCTCGTACACAGATTTCACATAAAGCCCGCAAAGCCGTGTGATAAAACACTCTCATCTCGGCCCGGTCACGTCGGCGTAATTGGATTCGGGGCTGCGAGTGCCGGGAGGTGACAGCGAGGTGTGTGATGGCGGCGTTCCTTCTTTCACTGCAGCGCGGAGACGAGCGGAGTTTACTCACAGATTCGGCCATAAACACATTTTCTCAGATTACATAACGCCGTCGCTGTTATTCACTTTGTTTCCGTAATCCTCTAAAGCCAGAGACGACATGACCTTAAACACAGCAGAGAAAACACACCAGTCACGCTGATCAGATAAAAACTCACACAGCAACAGAAACGGAGAAGAAAAGGAAATACTGTGTCTGAAAATTACATTTACAATGTCGCTTTTACCCCGAACGTCATCGATCACACAAAAAAGGCCGACGCTAATACAGCTACCAAGTAAAGGAGGTGTAGAACATCCATATTTCCATCCCAGCACTGATGGGTCCTGAGGGATCCTTCTAATACGTTATCGTTTCTATAGCATTATATTCACAGGCACGTGTACAGCGAACGCTCCATATAAACGGATTTATTTATTTATTTATTTAACATTTGTGGAAGGAGTCTCCAGTGTCAGCGCTTTGACATCTTCAGGACAGAGGAGGTTTTTTTAACGCTTTTTTTTAACGTTTTTTTCAGTAAAGTCCTAAGCTGTGTTTTTTTTTTCTGAGAGAGTGAGAAGAAAGAGAGGCTGGTGACAGAACAACTGCTTATAGCTGCTATTATGTAAATGAGAACAGAAGCCAACTATAAACGGATAAAAAGCATGACGTGTCGTTCTTTAATAAACGGAAAACTGTAGTGTAAGTGGAATAAAAGACTTTGGGGACACGCTGTTATAGGAAAATAATCAGCTTGAAGGTGGTCACAGGGACTCAGGCCTCCTCACGCCACTCCATCTCGGATTGTTTTCCTATAACAGCACGCCCCAAGCGTACGGAGCTCCTCACTTCCGACTCCCAGTTTCTCCGAGAAAAATCTCTGGACTGGTTTTGGATAAAAGTTTTAGATTCAACTGTAATATTTTCTGACTTTGATTCTGACAGCAATTCTTTAATGAAAGAAATAAAAAGGCTGTAAGTACGTCCAAATGCCTCGGGCTCTCGAGTTACGCTAGCACAAGAGACGAGAGACAGACGTAATACAGCACACACACACACACACACACACACACACACACACACACACACACAGAGCGGTTAGCATCCTCATCTCTGAGCTGCTTGACTAGCATATGTGACATATGCATTAATTCCCATCCGAGACGAGGCGCCGATCCGCACTGATTATCCGTCTTTTAGCACCAGACAGTTCTGTACAGGAAACGTGGAAGTTCTCCAGCTGAATGAAGGCCCTGCTGATGGACCTCCTCCCCCAAGACAGCGGGTTCTTTTCGCGTCACGCTGTCCTGATAATTTTAATCTTTTCCTATTAAACATGTCCTTTTATTTCCTTTCCTTCAAACTCTCTTCGGATTTCTCATCACTCGCTGCTGCTGAGGAAGACTCCAACACGGACAGCCTGAAGATCCATGAGATCGCTGAGGAACCTTCCACTTAAAACCATGAAGATGGCTTTGGACTTCAATCATATGAACAGTTTTGCACTCAAGTCAACTGTGATGAATGTTACACAGCTGCACTGTGACCCTGCAGCACGCAGTTATATAAAGGGAATGATTAATAATCGCGCTCTCTGGAGTCACCCAGATGAGGACGGGTTCCTTCTGAGTCTGGTTCCTCTGAAGGTTTCTTCCTCATGATGTCTCAGGGAGTTTTTCCTCACCACCGTCACCAGCTCGCTCATCAGGGAAAAATAAATACATTTAAAATTTATATCCTGTATTTATATATTTCTGTAAAGCTGCTTCGTGAGGATGTCCGTTGTTAAAAACGGCGATCTCTACACCTGCTCCAAACCCCAACGCTACAACACCGAAGCTGGATTTTTCTCAGTAATTAGTGAACCGTCCTGTTATTTATTATATTTTTTGCAGAAATGATAAACGCTTATAAACTTTATTTTTCAGAAACAGGGAAGAGAAAAGGTCAGTCCATTAACGCTGGATTGTTATTGAGCATGTGGAGTGTAAACAGAACTATTATACTGATTTGCAGTGTGACAGGCGGAGCACCGAGAGAACACTTCACATGTCAAGTGCTGACGATATCCAAACACAGCACAACACAACACAACGTAACGCAACACAACACAACACAACGCAACACAACACAACACAATGCAACGCAACGCAACACAACGCAACGCAATGCAACACAACACAACACAGTGTGACAGGCGGAGCACCGAGAGAACACTTCACATGTCAAGTGCTGACGATATCCAAACACAGCACAACACAACACAACGTAACGCAACACAACACAACACAACACAACACAACACAACGCAACACAACGCAACACAACGCAACACAACGCAGTGTGACAGGCGGAGCACTGAGAGAACACTTCACATGTCAAGTGCTGACGATATCCAAACACAGCACAGCACAGCACAACACAACACAACGCAACGCAACACAACACAACGCAACACAACACAACACAACACAACGCA
>CM040984.1:27233848-27336306 GCA_022985145.1 Pangasius djambal | reverse complement strand
ACACACACACACACACACACACACACACACCTTTAACTTGCATGTATGTATGAATTTTCCTTCAAATTCTATAACTGATTAACCAGTTTATTATTAATAAATAAGTATGTAAGTGTTAACAATGTACTTAAATCTAAACAAAATCTAAACAAATCTTGGAGAGAGTCATTTTTGTGGACATAACAGAAACAGGTGTCATAATTACACACATACACACATATACACACACACACACACACACACACACACACACACATACACACATACATACATACATACAGAAAGAAAGAAAGAAAGAAAGAAAGAAAGAAAGAAAGAAAGAGGTGTTTTTGAATATAGAGAGTAAAATAATCTGACCTATAACCTTGAGGTTCTTTGATGAAACTTTTTTATGATATGAGTAAATAGATAGATAGATAGATAGATAGATAGATAGATAGATAGATAGATAGATAGATAGATAGATAGAGAAAAAATAAAGAAAACATTATTAATGGTCAAAAGAAAGAAGCAAGCAAGCAAGAAGCAAACAAACATCTCAATAAAAAACAATCAACTAAAAAAAGAACAAAATAAAAAAAAAACACTGAACAACGAGAGTAAAAGACATCGGACCTAAAGCGGAACCGTGAGGTTCTCCTCTTGGTGTAACTCACAACCATTGCTTACATTTTGAGCTTTTGTGTCAGAAATTTATGAAAACCGTTTTCCACTCATTCACTCCATTCTGGGGAACTGTTAAACTGGAAGAAAAAATTAAGAAAGAAATAAAGAATGTAGTCTAATTAGCCCAGCGGCTTTACGTCTACACGTGTTTTGTGTCACGTTTCTTAGCAAACACGTTTAATATTATAATTCTGCGCTGTGGTTGTGCAGCAGAGTGTTAGTGCTCTTCTGTTATGACTCTTCCCCTTTGTTTTTCTTGTTTATTCTTTTATCTGAGGTTCTCCTGGTTGTAGCCGTTTGCCGGTTCTGACCTTCACATGCCTGTTTCTGGATAATGAGATTATGTGATATCTGGAACGGAGACGGCGTTGCTGTGCCTCGGGCTCCAGCCGGACATATGGAGCTCGGCCGCTGTAACCCTGTTTACACTCCTGACAAATCACTCCACTCTTCTGCTTTTCTAAACCAGAAACCTTTCATTTGCTTATTTACATCTCGCTGCTGGATTTATACTCGGCGTGTTTTCCCTTCTGCAACCCTGATAATCCCTGTGTGAACTGCATAATTGCTCACTAGCAACTTAAAGTGCTATAAAACGTCACGCACTGACAGCAGTAACGACTCCACGACTCTTAAAACTCAGGGCGCTGCAGATTAATGAACCACCACGTTTAAGAGTTTTCCACAAAACACAGAAAAGACGAGCATGAAATAGCACTTGGCTGCTTCAGGAACATGGGAACCTCTCATTTTTATGACAGTCGGATGTAAGTACCGACTTCAGCGCTGTTCAGAAGTTAAGTGAGAGTTAGGCACAGGGGCGGAGTTTGTCCAAAACAGAGGCGTGTCTCAGTTACGTTATGCGTGATATCGGCAGAGGAACAGTATTAAGTCCAGCACTACAGTCTCACAGTTTGATACAACTATAAAATGTCACTCTGAATTTTATGTTTTGGCTGTAAATACACGGCAAATACAGTCTTATTTGAGTCTCTCAAAACACTAAAGACTGTTTGAGGCCAACATCGAATACATAAATATTACTGCATTAATTAATAATATCCTCTTTTTGAAGTATGTATGAAGTAAAAATGCACAAAACATGGATGACAGAGACGAGACGCATCTTAATCAATCAAAGACATTATTTAGCTTGTGTTTTTTTTATGGATGAAATGATAAAGTTAAAGTTTCTCTGTAAGCGTAACAGATGAACGCCGGGTCAGATTATCCTTCACACCATGGCAACATTTCCTTTACAGCAGAGTTCATTGAAATACCACCAACACGGACATTACTTTATTAATACAACAAATCAAATTGTGAATTAAAAGCATGAGAAAATCTCTTCATCTTGCACACGTTACGATTTCATGACCTCGATGTAGTGTCTTGTGGCTTCATAATGTCGTGCGTGTGAGTAACTACTAATCTGCGCATGATAAAAATAAACTGTAAAAGAACGGTCTGTGCTGGATCACGTGCTATTCTATGTGCTGCTGAATAATGAGCCTGGAAGCCATTTTGTTAAATGAAACCAGTGATCATTACAACTAGCACGGATTTAGATTTATTTCAACACTCATCGTCTTCTCCTTCACATACGATCACATTAGTGTTTTTTCATTTTAAAATAGTTTCTTGCTTTTATGTTCCATCGTATTGCATTTCACAGTCAAGACACTACTGAAAACCTCAGACGCTTCTACTGAGGAAAAATCTGGGAATGTTTCTCGGAGGTGTGAACCACACACACGTCTTTATATTCTCACTGTGGAGCTCAGAAAATCCACTTAAGCAGCTGCGTAACCCGACTCTGAATACCAGCAACTTTCCTCACGGAAATAATGACGTGACTTTCGGACACTGTTGCTGACGCTGAATATGACTCCTGGAAAAAGCTGTCACGCAGTGGTTCTTTGGCTGTTTAAAGGTTTCAGCTTTCTAAAGGGGTTCCATTTGGAAACTTAGGGAACCCATCTGTTTAGGGTTCTACTAATGGAACGCTTATGGATTTCCTCGGAGGGACGAGTTAAGAAACATTTTAGCATTCGATTGCGTTGCAATTTTGCATCAGCACATATTTACTTGGAAACGTGACAGAGAGGAACCGCATCTGTTCTAAACACACTCTGCACTTTATCCATCGCTATCCTTTCAAACGGACACTATTTTTTATTAAATGACCATTAAATCTCTGTGCAGAGCGTCGCTGCACTTCTAGGAGCCTGTCAGAGAGAAAGAAAAATCGCTCCTTGTGTGGGAGCGCCAGGCGGTCACCCCTATTTGCGGAGGAATATTGATTGGATCACACAAGATAGAGATGAAGTGAGAACATCAGGCATCTGCAGGTGGGGATTGTGGGTAATAAGTCAAAGGCACCACAGGAGAACGAGCAGAGAGAGAAAGACGACTGCGGTGGACCTGCCGCGGGGAAATGAAACTCCAGCTATTGTGAGGAGAGACGAAAATAAAAGGCTGAGAGAAAGAGGGACCACTGAGGGAGAGAGCGAGAGAGAGAGAGAGACTAAAAGACGAAGAGGGAGGAAGAAACAAAATAAAAAAAGCAATGGAAGAGAAAGAGAGAGAAGCTTTTAGAGAGGAGATCCGAGTTTAACAGCAATCCCATGAGAGACGAAAGAGTAGGACGGAGAAACAACATCACACAAGAGCGTGTAATCCTTTCGCACTATTTTTCTAACAAAACACAAGCATAGTACTTATCCTTCTGAGAATAAAGGCACCGTGGTGAGATAAAAGCGACCATGTTTTTATTGCTGCATTTCCTTTCACCTATTGTGGTCCGTATTCATCATCACTGAGGCAACGAGAAGATTAACACAAAGTCTCTCTGAAAATGATCTGAATATGGAGATGTATATCGAATATTTCATATCATGAGCTTTTTATAAATCAAATATGAGATTATTCAGACTGTTTGCTGATGCTTTTACCCATTTCATGATTTAGGTTTAATAATCATATCAAAAAACAAGACAAATTTGACTATATTTGAGATATTCGCCAAGATATCTTTTTTTTTTTTTGCAGTGTATGCATTTTAAAATAATTGTCTTGCTATGAAATCTAAAAACATGGCATGTCTCATTGAGGGGCGTTTACACAAAGAGATTTCACATCATGGATGTTACATATATTCCAAGATAACAGGACAATCTGACAAAGCGTGTTGGTATGTTAGCTGAGTTTTTAAATCTTCTAGAACTTACGTCCCATGAAAATTAGCTGGATGCCTCTCACCTTCCATCCAACCTTACTTTTTTTTTTTTTTAAACCTCATTAGAAAGCAATCTCCTGGGACTTCCGGTATATTAAACACAGGGTGACACATGTACGAGTGGTGTTCCTATTTTTTTCGCTCGGCTGCCCTGAAAGTGTTTCCTCTGTGAACAATTTATGGCAGGTTTAATAATTTCCGCTGAGATTCTTCAGTGTGCTCTATTGGGTCTCTTTCAACACCTTCATAATTAAACCTTTTCTACTGTATCTTAGTGCCAACGCTGCACTCTAGCAAAGTCCCTGGATATCTAAAGCGAATATGGACGTGCTGAAAATGTGTACAAACCCCTCTGGTTGCGTATTGCACAATTCTGAATGGTTGAGGTTAGACCAAGGGGCGGAGCTTCTGCTTGTAGTTTTAATTAAAACTTAATTTCTATTAAAATACAACTAGATCATCTTAACATCTGCGGCCCTGATCTCTGAGTGGGAGGGGCATACTCTCTCTCCCCCGTCAATCACAGCAACACTAGCCAATCGTGGGCATCTGTGAGCTCAAGTATGTGGAAGAGGGCAGACAGCACAATCCTCCGAATGTGGTAGATGTCATGTGGTAGGGAAGAGCTAGCGGGTAGGAAATGGAAAGAACAAATTGGGGAGAAAATCCAAAAAAACAAAACAAAATGACAACAAAAAAAGACATCACCAGAATTTCTCCTTTCAGTGTTAAGTGGGCGAGGCTAACTTGTGTGAAGCCAGGCTGATGTTCTTCCTACGTAGCTTTTATCACCCCAAAATTATTAATTTTCCTATAACATCATGTCCCTAAGTGTTTATTGCTCTTAAAACACATAAAACCTTTTTGTTATTTATTTACTTATTAATTATGCACTCACATTTTCATGATTTATATTTGTAAATGGTTATATGCACACTATATTGATTACCACACCCTTTTCAATATTATGGGTTATTTTGGGAACATTCAACATCTAATCCTAATTCAAGACATTCAAGACGTCTAATCCATTCCAGTTTCTTAAGGGGGCAAATACTTATGCACAGTATTGTAGATGAGGTTTCACATGCTTTATGGAGTCTGTGATTAAAGCTGAAAGTTCAGGACAAAATTTGTCAAGAGATTTTAATCAATTCTATTAAGATTATGCGGTAAAACCTTAGCGATAGTACCTTACATAAATATTCACCCCCCTGAGAAGTGAAGTGGGCAATAATAGATATCATGAGACTTCACTATATTGACTAAAAATGTAATCAGAGCTGTCTATCCTTTAAACTCATCCATCACCAAAACTATAGAGCAATAGGCAAGAAGAGAAAATATGCAGTCGATTATATCCAAGATTCATTTAGAAAACTCATCACTAGTGCTATTCCCATGAAATAAAATCCTAACCAAAGGATTAAAACAACGACTTAAGACAAACGACCGGCTGAGAGAGAGTCCACGGTGAATAAATGTGAATTAATGATGCCCTTGATTATCCAGAACATGTCATCACACTCGCTGTCTCAGGACTGGAAGTTTCAATATGATTCGTTAAATACACTCTCATTTACCACAGAACAGTGCTGAAGGACAGGAGTCCAGCACGGTGTAGTCACTTTCCTGCACAAACACTACACAATCTACTACGTTTTTAAAATAAATATACAATCACAGTCACTCAAAAAACATACCAACGAGTTTTCTTTTTTCCTTCCCAATAAAAATGGCACATGATACGCCAGTCCTTATATAAGTCTGGAACGACTGACAGTTTCGTAGGGGTTTTGGACTCTCTGATATGAACTGATCCTCAGGAAGCTCCGCCCCCTTTCACCCATCTCACATTAGTAATCTCAGATCTATGAGATATCGATGAGACAGTGCTGAAAAGTTTCTCTCTCGGTTATTTTTTATGACAAACTCTGGTGCTGGAACTTCCTGTACGTAACGAGAGGAGATCCTTCTGCCATACTGATGAGACAAAACCTGCAGAGCCGTAAAATTAAAATCCTCATGCTTTTAACTACACTTTACCCAATACCCAGTTATTAATTAAGACCGCAGACAGTTCTGAGTGGGCGTGTCTGTAAGTTCACTCGTTCTAATATGTTATCGTTTCTATAGTAACAGCTCGATCACATGGACTTCAATGGATAATCAGATTGACGTTTACGGAAGGAGTCTCCAGTGTCAGAGGTACAGCTTTAAGATTTCTCATATCTTCAGGACGGAGGAGTTTACGCTTTTTTTGCGGTTTCTTGGTAACATTGACATTTTTGACATTTTTGTCATATTAACTTTGAGAGGAAAAAGAGACTCTAGTGAAGGAACGCGTGTTTATAGCTGCTATAACGTAAGTGAGAACAAGACAAAGTGCAAACTCCTCTGTCCTGAAGATGTCAGATAAAAAGTATGACATGAGAAAGCCATTCTTTAAAATTTGTATCACTGGTAAATTGCTGTGGTGTAAGAGGAATAAAACACTTGGCGGCATGCTGTTATAGGAAAATAATCAACTCCAGGGTGATAACAGTAACTCTGTGGATTTTAAACCCCCCGGTCGGTGGAGGAGAAGAAACACAGATCTGCAGTAACTCCCTCCATCCAGCGGCGCCTCTGCAGGATTTAGTTGAACCTGTTGCTCCGTTCTCGGCAGAGACATATTTGTTCGGAGATTAGCGGCTAATAACGCATGTTCGAATGACGCAGCCCTGTGTGTAAACAACGCCATGAAAATGTAGTCACATGTGGGAGGCAGAGATAAGGCGTTTACAGCGAGACAAATTCACTAATCCCTTTAATTCATGCCTCTTGACTCTCAGTCTTTACTTCCTGCACCTGAGTGGTGGAAAAGCGAGGAAATAAAAATGTCAGGAGGTTCACATGCTGTTTGGAAAGAGAAAATAACAGGAGTGGAATGTCTTTAAACACACACACACACACACACACACACACACACACACACACACACACACACACACACATACACACGCGCACACACGCGTGCACACACGCACACAAAAGACCTAAAAAAAAATACAGCTAGGTTAACACTAATTTATTCAGCTGTTAATTACCGTGCAACAACAATCGTGTATTTACAACAACAAAAAAAAACAAGCACAGAATATTCACCCTCTCATACCACAGCAATTTCCTAACAATTACAGTTTGTGTTTATTGAATGTCATACTTTTTATCCATTTATAGTTACATTAAATGTTCATGAAACAGGTTAGTTTCCGTTCTCACTCACGTTATAGCAGCTATAAACAGTCGTTCCCTCTCCAGCTTCTCTTTTTTCTCTCTCTTGAAGTAAAAAAAAAAAAATAAAAAAAATAAAAAATCGCAGCTCGTCATGTTACCGAGAAACCGCAAAGAAGTGTAAACTCCTCTGTCCTGAAGTTTACAGCTTCACCTCCGACTGTTACAAAGCGCTGACACTGGAGACTCCTTCCATAAATGTTAAATAAACATCAGTGATTACATATGGTGATATGAACACGGTGAGTGAGCTGTTACTATAGAAACGATAATCTTGCATGAATTTACACTACCTGATGAAATAAAAGTTGTTTGTTATGAAGTCAGACCCGATTATGGAAATAAGAGGTGACTTAGAACTGAGCCCTGAGGTTCTCCTCGCATGCATGAGTACCGGGTTTTTTTATGTTACGCTTGAAATGGCGGCCTTGAACAGCGCACGTGTGTTTTTTATTCATGCTTTTAGACGACTAGAGTCACTTCTTTAAACTGTTAGCAAGTTAATTTTCAATGAAGTGCATTAGCTAGCTACATTACTGTCCTGCTGTAAGTAAAGTACGATGCAGTAGTTCCTCCTCTTGATATTTTCACAGAGCACGGCTTACAGTCTGCTTTGCTTTGATTATTAATCGTGAAATTGTGTTGTTTCATGTCATGTCTTTATGTATGCTGGGAATACATCACGTGGTATCAGAATTTGGTGTCGGAGCATTTTTTAAAAACAAATATGCGTAAATGAGCACGGTATCAGCGTTAATGTGTCCTTAGTAGCTTCCTAGGGACTGACCCAAGCGCTATTATTTCAATAATTAAAAAAAATAATGGAAGAACTTTCACATTTTCATCTCAAGGGGTTTATCGAAAAGAATAAAAATGTGTTGCAATTTTCAGATCTACGATCTAATTCCGGGAAACCACCGCAGGCCACGGAATTGCAGGGAATCATGGGGAATCTGCGAGTGTGTGTGCACAGAGATGTTATCCCTCAGTTTTCTGGGCAATTTGCAGAATTAATTAAAGGCCCAAAGCTCAGTCGAGGCTCTGTTTCTTTAGCGAGCTGCAGTGTGTGCATCGTGTTCAGAGTCGAATTAAAGCACATAAACAATACAAAACATCATAATCCAGTCCGGAGCGGCCCGAAAGGAACCCGTAACCCGTAACCCGTAACCCGTAACCCGTAACCCGTAACTGGGGTCAGGTGGGAAAAGAGAAGAGGAATAACTCATGCTGAGAATTAATGAAGTGCAGATGTGGAGCTGGAGGAGAAGATGATAAGGGAGGAGGAGAACCTTACAGAGAGTAATACTACTGAGAGGATGAATGATAGAAAAAGAGAGCGGGAGGAAGAAGAGAGAGGGGGATTGTGATGGATTTAAAGGTGGAGAGGAAGAAAGATGGTGAAGTGAAAGGACACTGATAGAAAATGGGAAAGAGAAACAGGGATAAAAGAAAAAGAGAATAAAAAAAGTAATAAGGACAAACATAATGCAATGGGAGAAAGGATAGATAGATAGATAGATAGATAGATAGATAGATAGATAGATAGATAGATAGATAGATAGATAGATAGATAGATAGATAGATAGATAGATAGATAGATAGATAGATAGATAGATAGATAGATAGATAGATAGATAGATAGATAGGAGAATCAGGAATAAAAAACTAAATGCACCAAGAGAATGAGAAAGGAAAAGAGGAAAGAGAAAAGGCAGAGACAGAAAAAAAACAAAACATAAAAAATGGAGAGACAAGAAGAAAGAAAAAACACTCTTGAAAGAAGAACAAGAATAGGGAGACAGAAAAAAGGTGAAAA
Source organism: Pangasius djambal (assembly GCA_022985145.1). Taxonomy (NCBI): domain Eukaryota; kingdom Metazoa; phylum Chordata; class Actinopteri; order Siluriformes; family Pangasiidae; genus Pangasius; species Pangasius djambal. The sequence continues at coordinate 27,327,310 of CM040984.1, read as the reverse complement.
GAGATGAAAGGAGATAAAAAAAAACAGAGATAAAAATAAAGGGAGGAACAACAAGAAAGGAGATGGAGAGATAAAAAGAGACAGAAATAGAGCAAAAAAGATGAGAACAAGGGAAAAGAGGAAGAAACAGGCAAAAGGGGTAGTGGACATGAGAGTGAGCAGAGAGGGAGGAAGAGGAAGTGAGAAAGAATTGGAGAGATGACAGAAATGAAAGGAAATAAACGATAGCAGTGCAGAGGAAAAATGAGAGGAAGAAAAGACCAGATGAGTGGAGCGTTGTGTGGAAGTTAGATTCTAGACTTCATTCTTTTCATTCAAACGTTTCGCTAATTTTAAAACAAAGTTCTGAATCTGTTCTTCCATTGAAGGTCAAGATCAAGGAAAAAAAAACAGATCAGTGAGAAAAGATAAAAATACGCACAATGCACGTGTGTTTATCCCCCGTGAAAGGAACGAGAGGAACCTTTAAGCGTTCTTATCGTGCTCAGGGTCGCCGCGATGTTTAACGCTGCGTTCTTTAATTCATTAAAGTCAGAGTAATGACTGCGTCCTCGCGTCCTCGCGTCCTCGTGTCCTCGCGTCCTCGCGTCCTCGCGTCCTCGCGTCCTCGCGTCCTCACGTCCTCGTTCATTTATTTAAAAAAACTAAACTTTTCTTAATCGTGTCTTTATCCTGAGACCAACTTTTCCACTCAGACAAATTTTTATTATTAATTATATTAATATATATTTCTATTTATAATATATAATTATACATTAATGTATATTTTATAATTTATAATTTAATAATTACTATTTATTTTTACTTACAATTATATGACGTTTATATGATTTATATTTTATGATATTTAGGGTTTTTTCCTTATTTTTCTTTTGTTTTTTAATTTCAAACTTTTGCATTCAGGGTTTATTTTGAGAGAGAGAGAGAGAGAGAGAGAGAGACAGAAAGAGAGAGAGACAGAGAGACAGAGAGAGAGAGACACAGAGAGAGAGAGAGAGAGAGAGACAGACAGACGGGAGAGAGAGAGAGAGAGAGACAGACAGACGGGAGAGAGAGAGAGAGAGAGAGAGAGAGAGGGGGGAGAGAGAGAGAGAGAGAGAGACAGACAGACGGGAGAGAGAGAGAGAGACAGACAGACGGGAGAGAGAGAGAGAGAGAGAGAGAGAGCGCTGAGATGCTGCCAGCTACTGAACTCTAACAGGATTTGTGTGATGAGAAATGATTAAACGTGTTGAAGGCTGAATTAAACGTCAATTAAAACTAAATAAAACGAGCGAGTCAGAGCGCGCAGTCCCCGCCAGCCCCTAATCACACTGTCTCCCCTCATCTATCCATTTTATCCATCCATCCCTCCATCCATCCATGTAAACCTGCTATTGTTAAAAGCACTAGACAAATAAAATTGAACAGAATCTGTCCAACATCCAAACATCTCCATCCATCTATCCATTCATTTATCCATCCATCCATCCATCCATCCATCCAGCAACCTGCCTGTCCTTCCAACTATCCATCTCCATCCAACTGTCTGTCTAATCTATTCATTTATCCATCCATCTACCTGTAATGCTGCTGTAAAGTGATCTACTAATAAAATTGAATCCACCCCTCCCTCAATCCACACATCCATCTATCCATCCATCCATCCATCTCTAAATCCATCCACCCCACAATCTGTCCATCCTGTTTTCTCGGTGAAGCCCTAAGTATGTCACAGTTTGGCTGCTGAAATGCTGAGCCTACAACGTGTCTATATTCATATCAAAGGGTTCTTTAAGGGTTCTTCAGCTGTCTCTCTGGAGGATCCCTCAATGTTCCTATGCAGAGTTCTACAACAGAGTATTTCATCAATAAAAAAAAAATCCAAATAGCCTTTTGGTGGAGATAAGAACCTGTAATTATCCAAAGAACCCGTTGAAGAACATGTCGGCTTTGGTTGTTTCTTTGTGAAGAAGCTGGAAAGTTCTATGAAGAACCCTATAATGTGGGGTTCCCTTTCAGAAAAGGTGCTAAGTTGAACCTTTAGCTATTCAAAGAACCAATGAGGAACCGCTGAAAGGTTCTTTTTTCTGAAAGTGTAGTGATTGTACATGTATTAATGAATATTTATAGATTCTGCTCATATTTGGAATTTCAGTTAGGAACCGAACTGCGTTTATTGACCAGTGAGTTGCTTTTTTTTTTTCGCACTGGCATTTTTGAAAGCTGTTGTTGTTGTTGTTGTTGTTGTTATTGTTGTTGTTGAACCCTCTGGAACCCCCTGATTCCAACTTCATACCAAATACAACTAAGTCTCACTTGCTATAACACCTAAGCATGTTGTGTGAGACTGAGCTGAGATAACGACTCCACAAGTTGTTGGCAATAACCAGCTAAAAAATAAATAAATAATAATAATAATAAAATAAAAGCGGGTCTCTGGGCTCGGGTGCCAGCTGGCTGCAGTCATCTATTGTTTCTCTCCAGCAGATTTGCGTGATCCGGAGGAGATCATGCTGCCAAATGTTGCTAAAGCTCAGACTTAAGAATATATCACACTAACAATATCTCATTTGGGCGAGACGAATAAAGGAGCCCCGAGAACCTGAGAGCAGAATGATGTAACGAGGCCGTAACCACACTGTTTAACACGGACGGGGGATAATAACAAGAAAACCCTCCAAGGGCCTAAAAAAACCCTTAATTATCCAATGAACTCTTAAAGAGCCCTTGAAGAACCCGTTTTTTTTGTCAGAGTGTGTGTATTAAGTGTGTACTAAGTGGGTAAAGTTATTGCTTATTATTTTCTTCTTAGAAACTAGAACCTATCAGACGTTTAACACTTCGTACTCTCTTACGGGGAAAACGGTTCTTCAGCGGTTCTTTAAGGATTCATTGACTTATTAAGGGTTTTTAGCCTCCAAAATGCTGTAGGGTTTGACATAGAGTCTGTAAGGGTTCCTCCAGAGGGACAAACTCCGAACAGGAAGTGATATATGCCTTTATCCAATCTTCATAAGAGTACTGTTAATATCACAAATGAAAGTAGAGAAGAAACAAAAGGAAAGGAAAACCTGTCTGTTTATCTGAGACACTTCTAACTCTGTTTTTCTTATCTCCAGAAAAGAGCTCGCTCTCACACACTCTGTGTTTCACTTTTTCTTATTGCTCTTTCACACAAAGCGACTGTTTTCATTCAGACCTCCATCCGTCACTGTGTAAAGAGTAAAAAGGTTCATGCTGAGGAGGGAAAATAAACCGAACGTGTGTCTGTGAGCTCATGTATGTGGAAGAGGGTGGATAGCGCTTTCCTCCGAGTGTGTTACGCGGCGCTGTGATGCGGCCTGAGCAGCAGTTTGAAAAGATGCAGTCTTTTCGCTTCACATGTCTCACAGGAAGCATTTACAGCAATTTGTTTTAAACATCAATGAAATCAGAAAAACTTTGGAAGCGACAGAATTTCTGCTCATCGACAGGTTTTCAGTGTAGCCTTTGTTTAACATTATCCTGTATGGGTATTATTTTAATATACCGCTCATTAAAACCTAAACAAATAAAAAATAATGCTAAAATAATGTTAATAATTTTAATAATGACTATTTTTGTTACTTGTGATAAACTAAATGTCTTGCTGCTTTAAATAAAATGACTTTGTCAAACTTTCTAACTCAAATGAGTACAAAATACTTTTGAGCCAAGAGTAACAAAAAAATCCAGATTACAACAGAATAAAATAAAGGCACATCGATCAGGACAAAATCTTAAGTCAGTGAAAATATTAAACTGGTGATTTGTGTTTTTCAGCTTATGCTCGTGGTATCATTAGAGGTTCCTGTCAAGCTGCAGGTGATTAGACGCCTGTCTTCATCAGAACTCCATCATCAGACTGAATCAGACCGTCCGTGAAGCTCTGTTAGTGTGTTAGACAGAGAAGAACGAATGAACAAAATCACTTACTTTTATAAAATCATCTTTTATGAAACAGTGAATTAGTTCGAGGCTGTATGAGTCAGTGTTTTCTGTACGAGACGAGTCAGCGCACTCGGGCTTCATAACGATAATAACGGCTCCTGATAATATTCCCTGCTGATAACTGGCTCTCAAATCGCCACATCACTCGGTATAGGACCGGCGAGGACAGCTCATTTGAATCGTGCCGGTCTCCTCCTGCGACTGGAGTGGCGTATAAAAACCCCAATCGCTGCGAGAGAGCGGGAGAGGAGTGATGGAGGATCAGGGGTCGCTAATTTGAAAAGCCGTTCAGCCTCAGAACAAAGAAATGTCCTCTCTCTGTCCTCTGTCTCTCTGTATGATCATATTAGAGATGATAAGGCTCCGGCGCGCGCCGCTAAATTGATTCGGCCTCGGTTCACGTTCCAGCTTCAACACATATTCCGAAAAAAATTCACAGGGCGAGAATCAATTGCGTCTGGTACGGCGAGAGCGAGACGACAAGAAGCCAATAATCGCGGGAACGATATTACTCACCAGACCGTTTCTCTAAAGGGCAAAAGGTCGCTAATTTAGACAACCTCATTTTGACCGGGTCTACTTTTATTGTGCGATTGGTAAATGTTTCAAGCGAACACTCTAAGAATTACCACACACACACACACACACACACACACACACACACACACACACAGAGGTGTAAAGTCTGAGAACTGGCTTTAATTCATCAATGAGTCTTTTAATAATTTAAGTAAATAACAGCATCGTACTTTTTATCTGTTTATAGTTACATTTAATGTTGAAGGTTCCCTCAATGCAGCTTGTTACAAACTGTAAACTCGTCTGTCCTGAAGATGTCACAAAACTTAAAGTTACAGCTTCACCTCTGACCGTTACAAAGCGCTGACGCTGGAGACTCCTTCCATACATGTAAAATAAAAATCTCCTTACAGAAAATGTCACAGTTTTTTAATCTGTTTATCATCAGTAGAGCATGTGCTGGTCACACGTCCCTGTGAAAGAGCTGTTGCCATAGAAACGATAACGTATTCGGAAGAGTGCATTAATATAAACCTGCTCTACTGTCAGGCCTGCATTTATAGAAAATTAATCAACACCTTCTGACCAATCAGAATCCAGAATCTCTTCTGTCTGTATAATTTTTTTGTGGATGATGTCAGCAGGGTTTCAGGATTTAATGGCTAAATTATTGTCTTTTCAAGTAAAGAAACAGAGCTTTGGTTTCTGTTTGTCTCATCCACTCAGATCAGGTGTTTTGTCCACACTCCAGTGATTCATTCATTCTCCCTCTCTCTCCCTCTCTCTATCTCAGTGAGTTAGAGTGTAGTGGTTCTGACCGGCAAAGTTCTGTCTGAAAGTGTCACGTCGCAGTGCTGAGCTTTTAACACGTTTCAAATACACTCTCTCTCTCTCTCTCTCTCTCTCTCTCTCTCTCTCTCTCTCTCTCTCTCTCTCTCTCTCTCTCTCTCTCTCTCTCTCTCTCTCTCTGTGTGTGACAGAAAACAGTAAAACATTCCTGCTGTTAGATAAAAGATTAAATAATAATGTAATTATACTGTATATTTAACATGTCAGTAACTTGTTTGATTTCTTTTCCTTTTCCACACACCACATTCATTTCAGAAAAAAAAAAAAAGTTGTTTCCAGCATGACGATGCCCCTGTGCACAAAGCGAGCTCCATGAAGACATGGTGTGTGAAGGTTGGAGTGGAAGAACTCGAGGGTCCTGCACAGAGCCCTGACCTCAACCCCACTGAACACCTTTGGGATGAACTGGAACTGGAGACTCCTTACCAACATCGGCACCTGATCTCACTAATGCTCTTGTAGCTGAATGAACACAAATCCCCACAGCCACACTCCAACATCTAGTGGAAAGCTTCCCAGAAGAGTGGAGCTCATTATAACAGGAAAAGGGGATAAATGTGTGTTGATGGTTTTGGAATGGTCACATGCGGCCGTAATGTTCAGGTGTTCACAAACTTTTAGCCTTATAGTGTACGTCAAACAGGAAGGAAGCAAATAAAGTTTGGTGTAAACATTAGTCAGTAAGCATTTCCATGTGGAAATGGAGAACACTCAGTTACTGGCACCTGAAACTGTTAACCAGGTATTCATATTAATCAGTCTGATCAAAGTTTGCTGTGGGGTGCCAATAATTTTGAAGTTCTGTGAACTTTTTTTCTGTTTACTCCTCCATGTTGAGCTTTGAGAAACACTGTGTGCCACATTTCCTAATTGGGTTAAGGTCGCAGAAACGGGCGCAGATCTGCAGAGAGCTGAGGTTCGGGAGCGTGAGAGATTCAGAAGCACATTCCTGACACTTACACCGGCTCTGCCTAATAACCCGTGCAGGACATCATGACCCGAAAGTGAGAGAAGAACCCCGCAAAGCCGACGTCTCCTTCAGGTGTGCGATTACAGCGGCCCGGCGTGTAGCGTACAACCTGCAAGCCTCGCTCATTTAAAAGCCATTATTGAGAGCGGCTCTGGGAATTAAACGGAACGGGCCAAATTATTCAGCTGGAGGATGAAGAGCAGGAATTAAAGATCATGTGAAGGTAAACCTCGACTTCAAAAACCAACCATGGAGCTACTCGCTTTCCGTAGAGCTCCATCGTGTCGCTGTTTAACAAATAAAAACAATCACACAGTTATTACTTATTATAAAGCAGGACACATGTTTTGCCCATGTTCTCAGAGGGTGCCAATAATTATGATTTAATCTAAATTAACAATTACAATATTTAAGTCAGTTTGGTGAAAACGAAAGTTTACTGAATTTTTACTTTTTCCTGTCACTGCTTTTTGTTTGATTTTAAGTTAATTTTTACATTCTGTTTATTATTATTATTATTATTATTATTGATGTCTAAAAAATCATTTAAAGTTCATTTCGAGGTAGTTTAGGACATTTAAAATATGATTTTAAGGGAACTTAAGGTCGTTTTAGTTCATTTTGAGATCATTTAAGATTATTTAAGGTAATCTCAATTCATTTTAATGCAATATAAATGCACATAAGTTTATTTTAATGTAATTTTAAGGTAAATAAGGTCATTTTAGTCATTTTAACATCATCTGAGGCTACTTATGGCATTTGAAATTATTTTTAAGTTGATTTTATGGTGACTGTAAGGTAGATTAAAGTAATGTTCATTCATTTTAAGGTCATTTACGGTAATTTAAGGTTATTTAAGGTTATTTAAGGTCATCTCAAACAATTTTAAGGCAACTTGAGGTCATTGACTAAGGTCACTAACTATTTTATGGCATTTTAATGATAACCGAACATCATTTAGTTCATATTAAGGTTATTTAAATTGCTTTTAAAGAAATTCACGGTAACGTATGCTCATTTTAGTTAATAATACAGTCTTTTAAGGTCATTTAAATTAAAGGTAATTTAAGTCACAGAAGTTGCTTTTAATGTATAATTGAGATAATGTAATGTCATTGTACTTGATTTTATGGTAAGTGTAAGGGAAATTAAGGCCATGTTCATTCATTTTAATGTCATTTAAGATAATTCAAGTTACTTTAAGGTCATTTTAAGTCAAGTAGGTTTTTATTGTCTTCCCTCTCATCACATATTGATGTAACGTTGAGACAGAATTTCTGTATAGAGTCACGGTGCTACGGTTAACACGAGAAAACGAGACATCAGACGAGAAGAGAGGTGACAGTGACGGACAATGCAAAAGCTGATAAATACAATAAAATCAAACAGCAGACTGTACACTGTATAAGAGACAATAAACATTACAAACAAACTATACAGTAAACAATAAGCACTACAGGAAAGTGAAAACTCTACATTTCATCACTACTGTGCAATAAACAGTGTTAATAGTTCCGAGCAGCGTGGGTTATTAAATACTATGTGTCTTGTAACGTCATTTAGGGTCATTTAAGATCACATTTAAGTTAATTTGAAGGTAAATTAAGGTTATTTAAGACCATGTGAGGTCAGTAAAGTTGACCGGAGATCATGTATGGTCAGTTATGATCATTGTTTAAAGATTATTTCTTCATACAGACATTGAAACTCCATAAACTCTGAGGAGGTGTGAATGTGTCCACATTTACACTCCCCACTTTCACTACAACCATCATTTCCTATCAGTTTCACTGCAGTTACCGAAAACTGTGCTTTAAGAGGACAGAATAAACAATAAATGGAGGGTTTAAAGAGTTAATGAAGCTGTAAAAATGATCAGAATAAATAGTGGAGGTGACGTGAAGCGCAGAATCTCAGCCGTGTTGATGTTCTGACGCTGGCAGTGGGAGTGGACGTGAAATATTCCATACACACACACAGTGATTTATAAACTGCTCTGATTGTGTGATATCTAATGACATCATGCAGCATAGGGTGTAGCCACAGAGATATATTACACACACACACACACACACACACACACACACACACACACGAAAGAAAGTGAGATCCGTCATCCTTCTCTTCGAGGGAGTGATGTCTCATCGCTGTGTGAGTTTAATAGAAAGATAAAGCAGAATCCATTCAGCGCTCACACACTCAACCCACAGCTCCATCACTGTCAGAGGCACGGACGAGAGACATGCAGAGAGACAGAGAGAGAGAGAGAGAGAGAGAGAGAGAGAGAGAGAGAGAGAGAGAGATGAAAGAGAGAGAGACATGTAAAAAAAGAATGAGAAAGACAGAGAGAGACATGAATGAGAGACATCAGCAAGACAAAGTGACAGAGAGAGAGAGACGAATGAGAGACATGCAGCGAGACGGAATAAGAGGGAGAGATAGACAATAGACATGCATTAAGACAAGGAAAGAGAGATGGATAAGCAGCATGATGCAGAACAGAAAACGAAAGACACATGGATGGGACATTCAGCGAGAAAGAGAGACAGCGAGACAACAAGGCACAGAGAGAGAGACAGACATGTAAGAGAGAGAGAGACATGCAGTGAGACAGAAAGATAGAAAGAAAACAGTGAGAGAGATGCAGAGAGAGAGAGAGATGCAGAGAGAGAGAGAGAGAGAGAGAGAGAGAGAGACGGAAGTGTGACGTGCAGATGAGCCATTCGACACATGAACCTGGGATGATTGACAGCATCGTAGGACTTTTGAATATAATCTGTCCCCCTGAAACTCCGCCCCCTTCCCCAATCTCACATCAGTAATCTCTCACCTCATTTTCCTGCTTGAAACAATGCAGAATGTAGAATGTGGAATTAATTATTATTATTATTTATTATTATTTGTTATTATTACTATTATTATTATTACTATTATTATTATTATTATTATTATTATTATTTATGAATCAGTAGAAAAAGTTTGCAACCTCTTGTCTATTTTAATTATTTCTTATTTATTTGCGTCTCGTCTGCGTCTGTGTCATTACCCACCGAATCATTGATGTTTGGTGAGAAAATGCGCCATCTGTCCTCACCTGACGTTGTGCTGTCACAGGAGACCGATCCAGTGAAGTAAAGGAGGCTAAAGTGGAGCTTAAAGTGGACTTTTATTCATCCTGAAGATCGGCAGCCCTACAGGCCGCCTTCAGAGGGAAACTAGTAAAGCAGACTCGACCATCTGGAGCTTCACAATCCGGCCCCTCTCTCGTTCCATCAGCTTCTCTGAGAGAGAGAGAGAGAGAGAGAGAGAGAGAGCGAGAGCGAGAGAAAATGGAGAGAATCAGTTATCTGGAACGTCTTCGTCTGGAGATTGGAGCAATTCCAGTCTAGAGCCCTTATTGGATTCCTGCAGGAAGGAAGAATTTTCAGACCAAATTTCTGACATTCTTTGTGAGAAACACAGCACGTCTACTTTTATAGAGAAGTTTATGATTATAATGTAGCTAACAGCACGCGCTCAAGCGTTTTATTCCTCTTACACCACAGCCATTTGCCTACAAATTCTTTTATCTATTAATGAACGTCATACTTTGTGTATAATTACGTTTAATGACTGCAAAAGTTGGTTTCTGTTCTCACTCACGTTATAGCAGCGATAAAGTCGCTCCCTCACCAGACTCTTTTTTTCTCTCCCTCTCGAAGTTAATAACACAAAAAAAATTAAAAATCGCAGCTTGTCGTGTTACTGAAAAAACTGCAAAGAAGCGTAAACTCCTCTGTCCTGAAGATGTCCGAAAGCTTTACCTCTGACTGTTACGAAGCTCTGACACTGGAGACTCCTTCCATAAACGTTACATAAACATCTCCTTACAAAAAAACTTCACCATTTTTTAGCCATTTGTTATCAGTGGAGTGTCCGCTGTACACGTACCCGTGAATGAGCTGTTGCTATAGAAACGATAACATTAGCACGAGCGCATTAATATAAACCTGCGCTACTGTCAGAGCTGCTGTTCTAGAGAATTAATCAACACCTGACGACCAATCAGAGCGCAGGATTCAGCAGCACTGTCATGTAAGTGTCTGAATCTGTTACAAAACTGATTTTGAGATACATAGTGAGATTAATTGTTAGCTACATTAGCCTTGTAGCTCAAATGCAGACTTAAAGTAAACACTTCGTGTCTGATTGACTGAATTCAGTGTAGAGGAACCCAGACGTCTAGCTGTCATTAGAGAGTCTGATACTTTTTCTAACTATAACGTGACCAAGAACCGCTAGCTGCTTCAGCAAGACTTAAAGATGTGATGCTTTATTTATTTCGTTTTTTGTCAGTGTAGTACGTGTATCATGTTCTGACAAATTCACGGTGTTTAGAATAGAAGTGTTGTTTAAAAACACTCGAGCTGTGCTGACTTTAATTCCCAGCCGCACTCGAGCGATTCTACATCGCGGCCGTGTTTTTAATCCATCTCCATAAGCAACGTGGGAAACTTCCGAAATGCCACATCTGAAGGATCGCTCTGCTTTTCTTTGACCTTTCGGGATGTGCTTATCACCAGTTCTCTCATTTTATCTGCTCTCAGAGTGCACTCGATCCCATCAGCTCACTCGTCTCTCCCACAATGCAATACAGCTCCGCTACCTGATGTAAAATAACACAAATAATGAAAAGCAGAAGCATGTAAAGATTCCGTTTCTCACCTCTGTGATTTCAGCACTTTTTTTTTTTTTAAATGTCAGAGATGATCAAAATAGAAACAGAACAACAAGATAAGACTTTTGTGCTTTTTTTAAGCAAAGTTGAACTATTTGACACTTGTTTTTTTTTCCCCCTTGACCTTTACTCTCATTGAAAATGCCCGGATTTATGAATATACATGAATATGCAAATTAAACCAAATTGAATGCCGAATAGGTTAATACGACTAGCTGTCTTAGCTAACTTAGCTAGACGATAGCGCAATTTAGTCGATGCGAATGAGGTTTCAGTATCCGGGTCACGGACGGATCAAACGCCAAGACGACAAAGAGCTGACGTTTGCTTTGTCCGTAGCGATCTGCACGCCGTAACGAGATCTGTGACGAGATAATTGGATAGCGAATGTGTGTTTATTTTGTTTCTCATGTTGGCGTAAAATGAGTAGCGTACAAACACTTTCTCACGCAGCTGTAGAAGAAGAAACTAATTTGGAGTTTGTCCTACACACTTACACTCAGTTAATGCTTTAAAAGGTTCTCTTGTGGTTCTTCAGATAATTAAGAGTTCTTAGCTTCATAAAAAAGGTTCTACATGGAAAACTTTCTGATCTGAAAAACCTGTTCTCAACCCTGTACTTTTTTTTCTAATCACAAATGCTAAGAAAATCCACCACCAGGCTGCTGATTGGTCTTTTATATCACCATAGCAACCACAACAAAACATGGAGATTCAGAACCATGGATCATTTCTTTCCATCCACATTCTGATGAATCACTTTTGCTGGATATTTGTCTCCATTTTCCACAATCTGGCTTCTTAATTGTCCAATCAGAGCAGGAGGAATGATTCATAGCACTAGAGCTGGGATTGATTGGAATACTTGGTGGTCTGGTATTAATAATACTTACAAACAAATAATAACCTTTTTTTTTTTTTTTTTTTTAAATCTACATAAATTAACAAAACGATTACGGATGAGATAGATGTCGGTTACTAATCATCGTCATACGTCCAAAACAAACCAGTGGATTTATTTCCATCACTATTACAAAGTTCACAGCTGAAATTAAAACAGATTGTTATACAGGTTTTAAGAGAAACGTTAAAATTGACAGTCGCTATCAGGGGGACAAAACGAGTCAGAATTTCTTTTAGCTCTGCAGAATAGAAATGTCACTTTAATGAACTGTTTCAGAAGGCATAATATAATTATCTGTCTGGATTTCTGAAAAGCAGGCTTTTATTAAAAATAATAAAGGCAGGAAATTTGATCGCCGATTGATGCGAAAGTGCAGCACATATCATGTCTCATTATCACGGAATAATTGTAATATTGTAATAATGAAGAAAGAGAAGCTCTGTCGCTGGGAAGCCCCGTCGTAGCCTCGCTCTAATAAAGAGTTTAGGAGATAAAAACGACTTTTATTCCTCTGATTACGACTTTAAGAGCAGAAGGCTCGCAGCTCATCACTAATCAAGGAACCAAAATATAATCCAAAACATTTACATTTTTCTTTCAGTTCACACTGATGGAGTTAAAATCGAAATATTGCACACAATAATGATTTCTCTGTAAATACGACGCTTCCTGTTTCATCTCCAATTCATGGCTTTGTTTTAAATCAAGAAGTGTACACTACGTTCGCACACTAAACACTACACACTGTAGCTTTTCACTAAAAGGGAATAAGAGATCATCAAGCCATCAGAACAAGTTCGTTCCTGGTTCTTGGAGATCTAGTTTCGTGGTTCTCCAAATTCTCTAACTAGTTTGCTAATTCTGGGGTTGTTTTTTTTTTTGCTGCTTGTTTGTTCCCCAGTTGTTGTTTCCATGATTCTCTCATTTCACTGCTAACTTCTAGCTCTCCCAGTTCTCTTTTGCTTTAGCTAGTCCCCTCCGTTGTCTTCAGCTTCAGCTAGCTCTCCCAGTTCTCATTAGCTTTAGTTAGTCCTCTCAGTGATCTTTGGCTAGTTTTCCCTCGTTCTCTTGAGCTAGTCCACCGATTTCTCTTTATTTCGTTTTCTCTTGTTCTCTACCTTCTACTTTCCTAGTTCTATTGTCCTTATTTTCCTCAGATCTAGCCTCCTGGCTCTCTCAGTTCTCAGTTTTATTTCCCTCAGTTCACCCAGCTCTGGTTATCTGTTTCTTTTAGTTCTAGTTTCGTGGTTCTCAAAGTTCTAGAGAGTTCCATATTGTTATTTTGCTTTATTATTGTGCCACAATAAACGGGAAAAGCTGACAGTGCTAGACGTTTAGCGTTCATCCAGAGCGAAAACATCACATGACAACAGACGTGGAAAACAAGTGAAATGCCTTCACACACACACACACACACACACACACACACACACACACACACACACACACTTCAGCACAGTTCAATCATCTGACTGCCATCATCTGTTATCACATCTCCAGATTTCATGAATTAGACACCCGGTTTGTGTTTTCTTTTCCAGTTTGTAAAATGTGACGTCACTTTACCGCACACGTAGGAAGATCGTTTGCGAAACATCGTTACTCTGAGCCGCAGATTTGCGAATGTCGACACTGACAGTGACGACGCGAGGCACATCCGAGACCCGAGTCTTTAAAGTCAGCTAATAAAGTGGTGTAAGTAAGTGACAGAAAAACCAGGCGTTTGAATGATGAGAAAGCGGCAGCACAGTGAGCAGAGCGCTGAATTATGTGACAGTGAGGACAGCAGAGACGCCACTGGGACACAGTTTACGCCATAAAATCCGTCAGAACAATAACGCTGCACGCTGATGTGACATTATTATGACATTAAAGTGATTATGAGAACAGAGCGCGAGATAACGGAGACGTGCAGGTGCACAATAACACCGGAATTCCTCCGAGTCAGAGACTTTCTGACCTGCAGACCCCAAGTGGTGAGAATCGGTAACCATTTCTCATCCACACTCACCCCGAGCACAGGAGCCCTACAGGGCTGTGTTCTCAGCCCCCTCCTATACTCCCTGGTCACACACGACTGTGCCGCCAATCACAGCTCCAGCATCAGCTTTAAATTTGCTGACGACACATCAATCCTGGGTCTCATCACAAAAGGAGATGAGGTGAGAGCACGATCACAGTGGTGCAATGACAACAACCTCTGCCTCAACGTCAGCAAGACCAAAGAGATGATTGAGGACTACAGGAGGACACAGGAGGTCAGCCACGCCCCCTTATACATCAGCGGTTCTGCAGTGGAAAGAGTTAAGAACATCAGGTTCCTTGGTGTGCACCTCTCCTCTCTGACGACCTGTCCTGCTCTCTGCACACCACATCAGCAGTTAAATCTGCACGCCGGCGGCTCTATTTCCTTCGGAAGCTCAAAAGCTTTGGTCTCCCTCCCAATATCCTAACAAACTTCTACAGATGCACCACTGAGAGCATCCTGACGGTGTGCCTTACTGTATGGCACGGCAGCTGCTCACTCCGCGACCGCAGGCCCTTCAGAGAGTTGCGAGAACAGCTGAAGGTATCATCGGAAACAAATGTCTGAGGAAGGCCCGAAAAATCCCAACCGACCCTAGTGACCCAGCACACAGTCTGTTTATCAAACGGCCATCAGGCAGGCGATACCGGAGCACTCAGTCCAGAAGCAGCAGGCTGGAAAACAGCTTCTACCTGCAGGCTAGAACCTTAATAACCTGTAAAACTGTCTCTAAAACTGCACTATTATCCCCCTTCATATCATATCAAACACTACAAAAACATCATGTCTTTACTGAATCGTGCACTTTGCACAACTACACTCACTACCTCAAAGTAAATCTTCACCTCAGCCTCGCACCTGCGCACCTTTACTTTTTATTGTTATTGTACTGTATTTTAAATCTGTCGAAATCATTATTCTACATTTCTGTCTCTTAGATTTCTGTCTTGATTGCCCTTTATTATTTATTTCTGTCGTTATTATTGTTATTATTGTACTGCTGTAGACTGCCTGAGCCTCACAAAAAGCTTTTCGGTGCACATCGTCACTTGTATATATGACAAAGAAACGTGAAACTTGAGACATTGACAGCATCTGCATTTTTAATTTGTCACGCTGTTAAAGTGAAAGACTGAGTGTAACAGCACAGCCCCAAGTCTTTTATTCCTCTTATACCACAGCTTACAGTTTTTATCTATTTAGAGTTACACTGAATGGCGAAACAAGTTAGTTCCTGTTTTCAGTTACGTTATAGCAGCTACGAACACTCATTCCCTCAGCAGCATCTCTTTTTAACTCGCTCTCAAAAAACACCGCAACAAATGGCAACAAAAAATTGTCTATTTTTTTTAAACTTCTATTTATTATGTCTCTTGTAAGCAATAAAATCATAAATAAATATGATATTAAAATAAATGTGATATAGCTAATATAAATAATAGTATCACAATTAATATTAACAGTAGCAAATTATGTATTTATTTATTTTTTATACATCTATTTATTCTGATAAATATAAACAATATAATCATAATGTAATATAAAATATTATATAAATAATATAATATAAAAATAAATATACTACCTGGTGTCACGATTACGTAGAGGCAGCAGATGCAAGTGCAGATTTTATTATAAAAGGCGTAAAACAAACAAACAAAACAGTGAAACAAGAATCATAAACATAGATGATGGCTATAATGCTGAGACACACACGACAGGACACACACGACAGGACACACACGACAGGACACACAATAGGACACACATGACGAGACACACACGACAGGACACACACGACGAGACACACACGACAGGACACACAATAGGACACACATGACGAGACACACACGACAGGACACACAACAGGACACACACACACGAGAGACACACACGACAAGACACACACGAGAGACACACACGACAAGACACACACGAGAGACACACACGACAAGACACACACGAGAGACACACACGAGCTTGAAAAGAAACACACAGAAACCAGAATGTAAATGGGGCACTAATTAGGTGTAGCACAGCACAGGTGTGAGTGATCAGTGGGACATGTGACATGGTCATGTGACATGCTGGGGCTGATGGGTAATGTGGTTCAGCGCCGATTTCTGCATAACCATGACACCCAGAATGTCAATGTTTTGGAATATCAACTGTTACAAAGCACTGAGACTGGAGACTCCTTCCATCAATGTTAAATAAACATCTCCTTACAGAAAACTTCACCCCTCAACAATTTTACTTTTTTTTAAAAATTTGTTTATGTGGAGCATCTGCTATACAAGTCCCTATGAATGAGCTGTTACTATAGAAACAATTAAAGTATTAGTCGGAGTGCATTAATATAAACCTGCGCAATTTTTTAGAAAATTAATCAACACCTTTTGACCAATCAGAATCCAGAAGTTTTGTCCTGAACGTCCCTCTCACCTCGAATCTGCACGGTATTTTCAGCTCTGTAATCAAATGTTTGGCCGCTGTAATTTCTCAGAGCTCAGTGTGGAGATGATTACACTCTGTCTGTGTGTGTGTGTGTGTGTGTGTGTGTGTGTGTGTGTGTGTAAAAATCACACCACGCAAACCAGAAGCTGTTCTCGTCTCTCGGCTTTTACAGAATTCATCATAACCAGCGTAAGAGGTAATCTCTGACACGTCTGATAGCTTGTTTATTCTCGGAGCGTTACGTGCCGAAAAATGACTTTCACCGTGACATTGTGCCACAGACGACATGAAGATATTCATATTGCGTTGCCATGGAGATGTCACACAGAGAGCTCGTGCTCGGGATGGAGAACGAGGAAGCGGATGTAAAGCGCACGCCGTTATAGACTTAAACAATAACCTGCCTTATTCGATTAGCGTGTTATTTCCACTGACATCATACAGCAGACTTGTATATACAATTCTATAAAATAATGACAAAAGGCACACATGCAAAGCATTCTGGGTAAAAACTGCACATCAAGAACAGACTCTGGTTCATCTAAACAGTTTCTCACTAGCACTGATTGTAGTCCAGATGATATCAGATGATACTAACAGACAGGCCACGCCTCCTTCAGTCTTACTAAGACACAGAGGCCACGCCTCCTTCATCATTACTAACAGACAGGCCACGCCTCCTTCATCATTACTAACAGACAGGCCACGCCTCCTTCATCATTACTAACAGACACAGAGGCCACGCCTCCTTCATCATTACTAACAGACAGGCCACGCCTCCTTCATCATTACTAACAGAGACAGAGGCCATGCCTCCTTCATCATTACTAACAGACACAGAGGCCACGCCTCCTTCATCATTACTAACAGACAGGCCACGCCTCCTTCAGTATTTTATGATTTTATTTGATATTTTCAGTATATTATGATTCTTAGATGAGAAATAAACAATGAATGGTTTTGTTTTTTTGGCTGAAATCATGATTATAACTTGAGATAAAACACAGAACAAAGATAGAAAAAGCAAATCTGACTCAGGAACACGCTTTCTTTCCCTCCAGCTTCCACAACCGAGCTGTTTTTAAGTTAATGAAGTCTAAAGAAGACAGTGGTGAGAGTCTGAGTCAGAGTGCGCTGCGTTGTTTCAGCTGCTGGGAGGTTAATGAGCCCAGCGTTACATTAACACCCGGATAAATTAAGCGCACAATCGTCACGCAATAAAATGTCACACACGACAGAATTTCATGTAGCGCGTTATCATGATGACTCCAGACTCAGGGTCTCATTTTAAACTAATAATAATAGCAGGTACACCACACACACACACACACACACACACACACACACACACACACACACACATATACCCACACTGGATTGATGCTTTGCAGCTGAAGCAAGATCACGCCTCCTTCATTACAAACAGACACAGAGGCCACGCCTCCTTCATTACAAACAGACACAGAGGCCACGCCTCCTTCATTACAAACAGGCACAGAGGCCACGCCTCCTTCATTACAAACAGGCACAGAGGCCACGCCTCCTTCATTACAAACAGACACAGAGGCCACGCCTCCTTCATTACTAACAGATACAAAGGCCACGCCTCCTTCATTACTAACAGACACAAAGGCCACGCCTCCTCCATTACTAACTGACACAGAGGCCACGCCTCCTTCATCACTAACAGATACAAAGGCCACGCCTCCTTCATTACTAACAGGCACAGAGGCCCACGCCTCCTTCATTACTAACAGGCACAGAGGCCACGCCTCCTTCATTACTAACTGACACAAAGGCCACGCCTCCTTCATTACTAACAGACACAGAGGCCACACCTCCTTCATTACTAACAGACACAGAGGCCACGCCTCCTTCATTACTAACAGACACAAAGGCCACGCCTCCTTCATTACTAACTGACACAGAGGCCACGCCTCCTTCAGTCTTACTAACAGACACAGAGGCCACGCCTCCTTCATTACTAACAGACACAGAGGCCACGCCTCCTTCAGTCTTACTAACAGACACAGAGGCCACGCCTCCTTCATTACTAACAGACACAGAGGCCACGCCTCCTTCATCGTTACTAACAGACACAGAGGCCACGCCCCTTCCTTAACACTGACATCTACAGAGGCCACGCCCTTCCTTGTCTCCAGTCACTAAAGTGTGTGTTGTCGTGTTCTAATGTTTGTGTAGCAGCATGAACACATTAGCTTTTTACACAAAACCCCAGTAGTACTGAAATACTAAAATACTGAAATACTGAAATATATGATGTAAAATAAAGCTAAAGCAGCTGTAACGCCGCAGGAGGCTGTGATGTCCGTAATCATTTCTCAGAAATACATCTGAAAATCCTGATCCTCAGATGAGGAAGCGTTTCATCACACACAGAGCTAGTGTCAATGTTTTAGGGAAAAGTGAGACACTGTGTGTGTGTGTGTGTGTGTGTGTGTGTGTGTGTGTGTGTGTGTGTGTGTGTGTGTGTGTGTGTGTGTTATGATGATGGAGGAATAACAGCGCTGATGAACAGCGACACAGCGGCGGTGTGATGTATGGATTTAATAAACACTCACACTGAGGCTCAAATAAATCACCTGAAATGTAAAGAAGTGGAGCAGTGACCTATTTACATTTTCACTAAAATTAGGGAATTAATATTATAGATTTCTGCAGCGTGAATCTCCCTGGATGAGCGATTTTTTCTTTCATGTTTTTGAGGTATATTTTATATGTATTTAACTGGATTCTTAAAATCAGAAAGTCCTGCAGCTCTTTCGTTCATGTTTTGAATTTATATATACTGTATATCCTGCTTTCAATGTTTTATAAATATTTTTACAAAAAAACAAAATCTTGTAAAAACACAATTTTCACGATAGAAAATTTTTTTTACATTGATTTTAACTGAGAAATAATATATAGCAATTACATGTGAATAGTAATTTAATATATAACATTTATATTTTATTTTTTTATGTTATATTTTTGCTTTATAAGTTTGTATAATGGACAGATTTAAAGCTTTAGTAATTCTGTATGTATTTTTATTTGTTTATTTATTTGATAATAATTCTTTCTGCCTTTGTTTTTCACGTACTTCGTTTCTGGAATCGTGTGTGTGTGTGTGTGTGTGTGTGTGTTTTACATCTATTTTCTTATTTTTCTTTATTAGATTTTAGTTTGACTTGTTTTTCTCCTCCTTCAGATGAAGTGTGTGAAACAGTAAATGTTCTGAATGCTCTGTTCTGAGCGCTGAATTGCGTGTTGGCACTCAGACCGAGTGCCGCAGTTCCCCACTGAGTCGCCGCTACTCGCAGCTCTCCGACGGAGCTCGTGGTTCATTTTCTCCCGTGGAGACGAATTTAAACACAGACGCAAATCAGCTTTCGCAAACAAATAAATAAGCCACGAGTGCCGATGTCGGTTTTGCTAACAAGCACACACGCGAGCAAACAATGCGAGTGCCGTCGTGCTACACAGTTAACACACAATCCCGAGCAAGCAGAAAGAAAGAAAGAAAGCACAATAAATTCTCCACAGAATTCCAGCCGCACAGCACTAACACATGCACGAGTGCTTAGCATGCTCAGAGAGAGCAGGCTTCATCGATCTCTCCTCCATACTGTGCACCAAGAATGAGTCTTACACCATGATTGGGGCAGGAAATCACTATACACACACACACACACACACACACACACACACACACTCACACAGATCGCTGAAATGAACACTGCAGTGAAAGAAAGAAAGAAGGAGAAATGTACGAATGTAGTTACATCACAGCGCTGCTGAACTCTGGACTCTGATTGGTCAGAAGGTGTTGATTAATTTCCTGTAATAGCAGCTCTGACAGTAGCGCAGCTTTATATTAATGCTGTTATTGTTTCTATAGCAACGGCTCAATCACAGCGTGTAATCGTTGTTACGGCGACGTTTTCTGTAATTTATGTAACATGTATGGAAGGAGTCTCCAGTGTCAGCGCTTTGTAACACAGAGGTAAAGCTGTAACTTTAACTTTCACGACATCTTCAGTACGGAGGAGTTTCCGCTTCTTTGCGGTTTCTCCGTAACGTGACAAGCGGCTGGTGAGGGAACGAGTGTTTGTAGCTGCTATAACGTAAGTGAGAACAGGAATGTTTCACGAAATCTTAATTATTATAAACTAATTATAAGCAAATTCTAAACATGTAATTATAAACAAAAGTATGATGTCGTTCTTTAGTAAATAAAGAAATAATTGTTGAATTGTTCAATTATTTCTAAGAGAAATAAAATACTTTTATTTTTTCTGCATTCTGTATTATTTTGTTTATTGTTATCGGTTGTTTATTATTATTATTATTTTTAAAAAATTGTTCTTAAATGTATTTTTTTAAACAAATAATGTTACTTGTGTGGATCAGTAAATGGTGAGTAACAGTTTACATGCTGTACGTTGCTTCTACAGGATCTATTATAGTGATTATATGGCAATGTATCATGTAATGAAAAAAATATATATATAAACGTTAGAAAACAAATGTACCTGCTTTCATGCCAACTGAACTTTGACCTCTAAGATCAACAGATAAACTTAATTATCGTCACACAAGCTACAAAACGTCTGGGGCACCGAGCTGCCCTGTGGTGAAACGCAGTCATGCCAGTAAAGCTTTAAATTAAATCAAGTTACAGAGAAATGAACTGAGTAGAATGAAAGTGAATTGAATGTTGTTGCTCTCATGGAGTTGCCCACGCGAACCCTCATCAGGAACATCGGCAGTAACATCGGCAGCCTCCTGCTCTCGTCCCTCTGTAATCATTTCCCCTCCAGTCATTAGGATGAAGTCTGTTCAGTGGCCGCAGGGTTTGTATCAGCCTGGTGCTGCTCCAGCGCTCGGCTCCGTGCCCAGGAAGTGCTCGTCGAGGGGCCGGCCAATCAGAGCACAGCCGACACACTCTTCTTCTGCTGCTACCTTTATTACTGCGCCGCTGAACTGGAAAGGAGAGAGAGAGAGAGAGAGAGAGAGAGAGAGAGAGAGAGAGAGATCCCATAACGAGCGTGACGAACCAATTAGCAGCCTGTTCTGTTCGGGTCAAAATCACACAGCTGACATTTTTACTAGAAGTGGAACCGTGATTAAAAAAAAAGTTTCTCTAATGAACATTACAAAGTGCACTTGAAACCCATAGCTCTATTACACAGACCACGGTGAAGTCGCTTTTAGCTGCTCATAACGACTGGTTTTTAAAAAAGCGATCCTGCGATCCCTCAATCGCTGCACAAAATCGAAGGGATTTAAAGAATACGTTTGACTTGTAAACGACTTGCCGTCATTTTCACAGCAAGACTTTACAATATCCGCACACGGTTTATGAATTTACAATAAATTACCTTTCATGAAAATGAGCAAAAATGAATCTGTAAACAGTAGCGCAAAATTATTGGCAGTTAATACGCAGTTAATGTTTTGCGACGCATCAGATGCTGTAATGTCTAACACCTCCGGACAAAATGCTGGGTTCATTTTAACAACTCAGTTGCTGGGTTTAGCTCGTTGGGTCACATGATGTGAAACTCGGCATGCTGGGTCGATCGGTGATGCGGACCTGAAAGGGAACAGGCACGTTCATTTCCTGCCATTTTCCACTGCGCTTGTTGTGACATCAAATAGAAAAACTCTGAAGTAAAAAACTCAGTTGGAATTGCAAGAAATTATACTTCTGTACCGTGTTTTTTATTGTGTCGACAAAAACCTCGTAACGTGTAGTTTGCCTTGTTAGCCAGCTGGCAAAAAAGTAACGTTACCTGAGGAGGAATTTTGGCTTTTTTGGTGATAAATAAGACAAATATAGTATTTGTTGTAAGAACATTCTAAAGGTCAGACTGTATAATTATATGTATATGTATATATATAGTTAATTTACCTCATTTTGGGAGGCTGCGTAACTGATAACGCTACTTTTAGCTAGTTATAAAATCCTCTGTAAGGTTATTTCAGATTATCGTCCTGCAGTGTAGTTATGTTTCTAACCCAAAGTGGGATATTTTTATCCCGGCTATTTTTAGAGTGTTTAACAGGAGAATAACTCTCCGTGTCTGAGCGTTAGGAAGGACCCATGGTGCTGTGAGCAGTCCAAACATTTATCTTTCTTCTTCTACTTTTCCCTCTTTTCCCTGTGCACATGGAAGTGTTGTATCACGCTCAGTTCCACCGGACCGTCGTATTGATCTTCTGTCAGCACTCAATAAATATGAAGACTCCGTGTCCTGATCTTTATTACCTGAATTTTTAACACCTGCCATCAGGAGGATTCCTGAGCAGAAGGAAGGGACTTTGGGGGCTCCGTTTCCATCAGGATTGTTTATACGGATCATCACCGAGATGAAGACGCGATATACTGGGGATTTAGAAATAAATTTCAGTGAACAGAGCAGAGCTGACGGTATCTCTGACCCTGCGCCTGTGAGCAAAGTTGTATATTTGCTCACAAAACATCCTGTTGTTAAATGTTTACAATTTAAAATTAACGAATGCAAACATTTGCACGCAACTCTACATGCTAACTTTTATTATGTGTAAAGTATTGTGCAAAAAGAACATTTAAAGAAACTCTGAATCATGAAATGAAAAGTTTATGGTATCAAAGTACTGATTATGTTGAGCAGTAACCTATAAAACAACCAATTAATAATTAAATCAAATTAAAATTGGCCTTTGTGTATAAAGACTGCATCAGCTGTCTCGGATACACTGTCGTACGGTTTTCTAAGGAAATCGTCTGGTAAAATATCCCAGTTTTTATCTGTGAAATTGAAAAAAAAAGAATTATTATAATTAAAAAATTTTAAAAAAACTTATATATAATTGTTGATCTGGTGACATTTTCTGTAAAGGGATGTTTCATGACCGTTACGCCACATTAAATGTATCTATAATAGGATAAAAAGTCATATGACATAGCGTTCTTTAACAAATGAAAGAATCTCAGTGGTGTAAGGGGAATAAAACACTTGAGGAAATGCTGTTAAAATAATCAACTTTGAGGCAGTGACAGTACCTCCACTTCATCACAAAAGAAAAAGTTGATTATTTTACCACAACAGCATCACACACGCAGTGTTTTACTACTTAAATAGAATGCGAAAAAAACTCAGAACTTTACATATACAAAACTTTTGATTGGCAGCTGTGTTTTTATGGTTTAATGGTGTGTAATGATACATTATATTATATTATATTATATTATATTATATTATATTATATTATATATATTATACTGTAGAGTGTCCATTAGCCTCATATCAGTGCCTCAGGTCAGAGAGTGACTCTTAAAAAGTTGGATAAAAGAAACACTTGAAGTGGGTGTAATTACAGCAGCAGCGGCGCAGCACGACATTCAGTCTTATTTTAAAAATGCTTTATTGTAACCTTGCTTTTAGAATAAAGTGCAATTCAATCAATTTACTGAGTACACAGTAATTCTCATTTCTGGCATGACAGAACCCTCAGAAGTTAGCGCTTGATGCTAAGTGTAATTACAATCTAACTGCAGTCATACCGAATCTTTTTTTTTTTTTAACATTTTACCAACACATCTGAGAGAAATGTTGACATTCCTGACGTTTGTGTCTC
This sequence comes from Pangasius djambal, assembly GCA_022985145.1. NCBI lineage: Eukaryota > Metazoa > Chordata > Actinopteri > Siluriformes > Pangasiidae > Pangasius > Pangasius djambal. Next base: position 27,303,285 of record CM040984.1, on the reverse strand, counting down.
ATTTCCACTGTTAGTCTCCCTTTACATTGTTTCTATAAAACTCATGCTAGCTAGATAAACCATTAGCCTCACTGATTAGTAAGTTATTAGTGATCTCCCAGTTGCTTAGCAACAGTGTTCTCATGAAATGAATACACCCAAAACCTGTATAATCAGAATCATCCATTTGAGAGGAGTTTAAAACATTTAAACATGATGTTATTGAGTTCACGGGGAGTTTAAGTGTAGGCGGACTCATAGTGCTGCCGCTTCTGGTTGTCAGCGTTCTCCTGAATATACTACTGCGTGGGAAGAACACGAGTTGTTAAGGACGGGTGAACACTACAGCCTACCTTCTGTTCTTCCCTGCGTCTTATTGCTGTTTCCTGTTCTTTTTTTTTTTTTGGTGTTTTAAAGGTACATTTGGGATTTGCGCTTTCCTCGTCGTAATCCGACTGAGACCTTCGGAAGGAAATCATTTTAAGGAATAATGTTGGATGATAAACCTTTTAAACCAGTCGATTTACCATGGGCTCTTTTTTTGGTGATAAAGCTGCATAGGAATCCCTTTAAGCTTAATCCTTTAATATCAGGATTGTCTCATCTTTTAGTCGATATTATACACCACATTGATTTTCTATATGACCAAATCACGGGATTACATTAATGCGCTCGTTCTGTTACGATATCGTTTCTACGTTGTACGGCAGACGCTCCAAATAAACGGATTAAAAAACATTACATTTTCTGTGTCATGTTTATTTAACATTATTGGAAGGAGTCTCCAGTGTCAGAAGAGTGACTCTACTTCCTGGCAATCTCTCTGAGCCGTATTTAAGGTTATGATTAGATTTTGTTTGTGTATATTTAGGATCTATTTAACATAATTCCATGTTATGGAACTATGCAGTTATCAGAGATGACAAGTGCTTAGTCTCAGTCTTTTTTTTTTTTGCCAAAAAGTTGGTCGATGTTCAGCAAACAGCACATTCCCTCTCCAGCCGACTCTCCAATCCGCTCCATCAGCATTAATAATGAGGAAGAGGAGGAGGATATGATGAACGACAGTCATTTATTACAGCCCGACCTTCAGCATGAACTTCTCTTCTCCAGCCTTTCTGGCCTTCAGTGACTTACAAGAGTTTTAGAAATATTAATCATATCCTGTAATTTACTGCGACTTCATCTTTATCTTTATCTTTATCTTTATCTGCGACACAGCAACTCAAATGCACAACAAAACAACATACTTATTACCAAACACTCCAACATGCAGGTCCGTAACTCCAACAAAGCGTTTCAGACAACTCTGAGGTACGAAAAAATGTCTCATGTTCCCAGAAATGCTGTTCAGGGCTAAATACATGTTTTTAAACTTAAAGCTGAAGTTCTTTATTTCTCTGTTTCACGTAACCCTCACATTCCGACGCTACGTTTTTAATCATTACTTGAGTCACTGTTTAGTAAATCTAGCTAGCTTGCATTATCTTGCTATTAAATAAGCTAGCTAGAGTTAAAATGGATGGCTAAATCGCTAGCTGGCTGATAAACAAGTTGACCTATGAATTAGCAGACAAACTTTTCAAGATATAGCGTTACCATAGCAGCATTTTTTTTTAACTGAGAATATTTTATCTGTAAAGATGTGGCTTTTTTTTCTTTCTTCAATTTAAAAATCTAGCTAGCGTTACAATGAGTATGCTAGCTAAACATAAAAAGGAAGTTAGCTTATAGCGCCACAAAACTCGGTTCTAAATATAACTAGCATGTTAGTGTTGTAGAGAAGAGATGTCGTTACAGTAGTTTAAGACAAACTAAAAGTTCATTAAAGTTAATTAAAAGTTAATTAAAAATGCATATTATGTTCATTAAGTAGGTGCTACACTGGATGCTGGATCTATATTATATCCTGGAAATTCAAAAACATTTTATACTCATTGATTTTTTTTTTATTAACTATTCACTACACCTACTAAAGCTATTAAGTTAGCAAGGAAGCGTTACTGGCTATGGAGGATGTTAAACATGCTAAATAGGATTAGCTAGCGGGCTAGAGTCGCCGTGAGGGACTGTCAGTGCAGTAGCTAAAAATAAATAGCTAAAAGGTTTGAGAGGATTTTTTGTAATAAACACAAAGTGTTTAAAAAAAAATAAATGACTGTGTGGTGTGATGAAGTGTGAGTTACTGAAACCACCCTGAAGTTGATTGTTTTACTATAACAGCATGTCCCTAAGTGTTTTATACCGCTTATACCACAGCAATTTGCAGCTATTTACTTATGACGCATCATACTATTTCTGCTCTGCGAAACAAGTTGTCACTTGCGTTGTAGCAGCAATAAACACTCGTTCCCTCAACAGCCTCACTTCTTTCCTCTCTCTGAAACTTAATAAGACAAAAGAATTGCAGCTCGTCACTGAGGAACCCGGTGTGTGTGTGTGTGTGTGTGTGTGTGTGTGTGTGTGTGTGTGTGTGTGGGTAGGTGTGTGGGTAGGTGTGTGTGTGGGAAGGAGGACTCGGGAGACAGCCGCACGGTGGCAGAGCTTTCTGTTTTGTCATTTATTTTCACTTTTCTTGTTTATTTTCTCCAAGTGCATTCTCATCAAATTAAATAGAAAAAAGAAAGTAAACAGTCCCAAACTAGTTCACATTCAAGTTCTGATCCAAGATCGAGTTCATGTTCACGATTTGTGATTCTGTGTGCAAGACTCTGGCAGCTTCGTCTCCATCTCTCTCTCTCTCTCTCTCTCTCTCTCTCTCTCTCTCTCTCATATGGAGTTCACTGCAAGGACAAAGCAAGCACACATAAGTAGACTGGCCGTAATCACACACAGGTGAGGCCATCACGCGATACCTGATGATGATCGACCACGCCCTCACTGTCACGGTCATGTTACTGAGTACAACCGCAATGTGTGAAACTCCTCCGTACTGAAGATGTCAGAAAACTTAAAGTTTACAGCTTTACCTTTGACTGTTACCTCTGACACTGGAGACTCCTTCCATGAATGTTACATAAACATCCTGTGTGACGGCGGGCCAAAGGGCCACACGCAAAGAAGAAAAAGCGCTCCTCACTCAGCTGCCGTCTGGGTGCTGAACGGACAGAGCCATTTCAGAACCCGTGTTTTGGACAGCCGAAGGGCACATGGCTCTAAAGCGGGGCGGCCCAATCGTGTGCGGCTGGCAGCCAACTGCCGCGACCGCAGCTCTCTACCGTCGGCGAGAAGAGCACGGGCTATAAAAGGGCTCACTACTTATGTGTCTCTCTCGCTCTCTCTCTCTCTCTACAGAAAGCAGCAACACCTCCTGAGCCTGACGCACCAAGGCTCATCTCATCCACCCGCTGACCCACTGACCCACCGACCCGCTGCCCGGCTGGCGCCAGTGACCACCCCGACCCTCGCCTGCACTTCCACGCCTCACTCCTTCACTTACACCACTTCCCTTTTTAAAATAAACATCAACTTCGGCACGTATTCGTTCTCTCCTGTGACTGTGTTCAGCCCTCGCAGCCCTGAGTTGCTTCTCGCTACAGAAAAGTTTCTTCTTTTCCACAGACCCTGTGAATGAGCTGTTACTACAGACACAATGACATATCGCCCTTTTTATCCATTTATTGTTACATGTAATCTTTTTTCTTTCATATAACGACAATGCGATGTTCTTCATTAACACCTGTTAATGCCATCTTATAGATTTTGACATGAAGCATGAGAGAAATCTTCCAGGATTGCTAAAGTCGGCCTTCAAGTAAAATGTTACCAAACGTCTAGAACCCTTGAACCCTTGCGGAGTGTTTTCTCCGTCAGTCCGTCCGAGTTTCAAACGTAACTATACAAAGAAACCCGCTGAAGAACCCTTTTGCAATCAGTGTACTTATTCATTGTCTCAGATCTTCCCTGAACACTGATGTCACCTTTACAAGGTTTGACATCAAGCCTCTCATACATCATTCAGCATTGTCTTATCCAATATTTATGCACAGCTTATGAATGTGTTATGAAGGCCCGGCGCTGCGGTTCTAGCTGTCTATGCGTGTGTCTATAATCTCGTGACATCAGAAGAAGGGTTTAATGCGAGTTCTGTTCATTAACATTTCGCTGGTCTCAGCGGGTCGGTACTGTATGTGCAGAGCCGAGCGGAATAAAGTGTCTCGCCTTCAGCAAACATTCCCTCAGAGTTTTATTAAACTGAACAAGCATTAAAATCGCCCTGGACACGGCAGAGACGGCAATTTAAACCCGGTCGATACACACGCACTCGAGGACGGTTCTCTTTGTGGAATAGAAAATAAAGTCGCGCTTGTGTCATATAAATGTATTAATAGTGGTATATATAATAGGATATAAATAGTGGTTTAGAAGGATAATTTTATAGAGAAATATTATTGTGAGGTCAAGAGAGTCCTTATTCATTCATTTATTTATTTATTTATTTACAATGCTGAAATCTATAAAGGCTATAATTCAGTGGCTATAGTGCTCTCTTTACTTGATCTTTCGAGTCAAATAGCTTTTCAGCAGGACAGAATGTTTTATTTATTTTTAAATAAAAATAAAAAAGAATATAAAAAATATGCCATAAAATAAGCAACGCAACAATTACCCAAATATTGCAAAATATAATATACTGTATATCAGCTAGAAAATAAATAGATGAATATAATAGTAATTAAATAACTATACTAGAATAAGAAATAAGTTATTATTAAATGACAAATAAGTTATTATTACAGTTATTAAGTTACACAGCCGGTTCTGACGCGCAGTAATTCTCACTTATATACTTTATTTATTTAATCAAACTTATAGTTACAGTTACATTAAATGAATTTCTGAATGATCCTGAGGTTGAATTGTTTTTAGATATAAATCGAAAGGATTGTACATGCGATTTATCAAATACAAACACACACACACACACACACACACACACACACACATATACAGTGTAGCTAGCATGCTAACACACGTACACGAACATTAAGATCAACTGCTAAACTTCTCGACTTCACACATCCTGCTACTTATAAGACGTCCTTCAGATGAAACATTACAGGAACTTCCTTCATCCTGATACTGAATCAATTCCCAAACGACTTCACGTCCGGCTCAGCGGCCGCTCCAGGCCAGAGCTGTTAAAATGCTGATCTGGTGTTTGCTGCCCTTGTAATTTGGCCCAGAACCTGAGACGGTAAAATAATCCACCACTGAGAGCCGAAATGAGCGAGGGAGCGAAAAGAATAATTGGTTTGAAACTGATCCTCCGTAGAGGAGATTTACTTTCTATCTAATTAGTCTGGACAAGAGAGCGTATCTGTTTGTTTAAATGAAGCGGTTGTTGAAATAAGAGGAACACTGAACCGAAAGCTTTTAATGAATCGCCTCCAGATCAAAAACTCCAAAAAGGTAACGTGGCCTAATTGCGAGTGTTTTCAGAGTGAAAAAGTAGTAGTTAGTTTTAAAGAGAATAGTTTAACCAACATGGAGTTCTGCTTTCTCTAAATGTAGCTCATGAATCATCCAGGACGTTTGCTTCAAAGCTAACGTACTGCAGCTAACAAGTGACGGATATTTAAAGCCACAGGTTTAGCATCGTGAGGAATAACTGCATGTCTAAATCTCAGACGGCGTCACAGTCGTAGCCTCGGGGCAGCTCGGGGTCACTCCACCCCAGCAGCGGCCTCAGGAAGGAGGCGTGGCCTAAAGTTTAAAGGTGGAGCTGTACATTAGAAGTGTTTCAGGTGCTAATGTACAAATGAAAGTTTCGTCGTTCTGACTCTTGTCTTGGTTTATACGCTTCAGCGCATCATCACATTTGGGTTTCGCACCATCGTTTTCTTATCATACATTTTTATTGGGATAAATAACGTCAATCCTGAAAAATGAGACTCAAAAATGGTTTTAAAAAATTTGCTGGAATCAAATGAGGAGAAAATAAAGAGCGTTAGAGCTCTCGAGCAGAAGATGGAGATGATGATGATTAGATGTAGTAGTAGTACACTTACAAAATTCGTATGACTTATGTCTCATGAAAAGTTGTGAAGTTAAATGCTAGGGGCGGAGCTAGGGGCGGAGCTAGGGGCAGAGCTAGGGGCGGAGCTAGTGTCCTTACCCTTATCTTGCGATATCATGTTTACATTGGAGTGCATTATGAGTACATTCTCATTAGTTCTCATTACAGGTTGTATTTTACAAACTTTAGTGACATCTTGAGTTTTTAAAGTATTTTACTAAAGAGAACTGGGTTCCTGCAATCTAGAAAATTGCGCTTGATACAGTAGTAGAGTGTTTAGAAAAATATTCCAGAGGATCTAGTTTGAACAAGTTCTTAACTCATTGTAAGGTTACATATACTCCAGTTTTATTTGTACAGGTTTCTCTATTAAAAAAGAAACATTTCTTAGCTGTAATTGTGGGTTATTTAATATAAACCTAGCTTTACTAACGTGTTATTAAGTCATAATCCCAGAAAGACAAGCCCGTGTTATTTTGTTTATTTTATTTGCTCGTATTTTTTCAGGTGTTTTTACGTCATTTTACTGACAAACGGTAAATGACGGCCTGAGAAGGCACTTAAAGCGACGAGCATTAACCGTAATCGTTTTTACACACTGTTTAGAAAATGAAGGACTCTTCATCGATAGATTTGCACTGGTGTGTGTGAGTTGTTGACATCTATTACTGGAGGGGTTTCAGATGAGAAGAGAAGATGATGGGAGGATGATGAAGGTCAGGAAAGTCATCTGAGGTCCCGCTGACATCCACGATCCGTCCCCAGGGCTCCTACAGACACCGGAGCAATCACCGCAGATAACACGTCCTCACGCTGGGGTTTGTGGGCGCCATTATCGCGCGCGCGTGTGTGTGCGTGTGTGTGTGCGTGTGTGTGTGTGTTTCACACTGCAGTTATGCTGCACCTGCAGTCACTGCACGTCTGATGATATTTAATCACACGGTGGTGGGAAAAAAATCAAGAACATCCTATACGGAGAGCGAAATCCCGCCTGGTGCTGCTCACGTTTCCACTTCCATCTCCAACCTGAGATTGCTTCTAATCCCTCCATTTCTACTCCTCCTCCTGGATTATTCACCCAGATTAATGCCTCATTATCTCTATCACACCATAATCAGTGCTGGATGAGCTTTTGTCCATTTTCAAGTGCTTTTTTTCACAAAAAAAAAAAAAAAAAAAAAAAAAGATGTAGTTTTAAACTTTGATTAGTCGAGATTTTCACACTAGCTGGTCAGTTTTTTGATGTCGAATGTAATCCATCTTTCTCTCTCTCTCTCTCACACACACACACACACACACACACACACACGCCCACAGATGGAATAAGTGTGATTAGTATTCCACAGACATCAAGCATCCAGTGAAAAAGCCTGAAGAGAAAAAAAAGGTCGGTTCAGATTTCCAGTTTCCCTGGTTACGAATCTGGTCTGGACTTCCTGATTAGCGCCGTCGTGCTTCCTGTCGACTTTATTTTTTTATTCCATTAACGCCGTGACGTGAAACCCTGCCAGACTTTTAATGCAGTTTGAACAGTAGGTCTTCAGCACGGATCTTTTCTTCTGCTCTACAGTCTGGACGAAATAAATAAATAAATAAATAAATAAATTTAATAAATAAATAGAGCGATCTCAGTCTTTTGGACGTTTTTCTATTCTCTGTGTCTCAAACTTTTGCAGCATATGCTAAATTGAATCACGCCAGAAGGGACGAGCGCTTTGGGGCTAATTGTGAGTGACCACAGGAAACATTTCGCAGATGCACAGAGAGTAAATAGGCGCTAAAATAGATTTTTTTTTGCGTGTGTGTGTTGTTGTCAATTTGCAACATGGACGTCTCTGGCTTTGATCCACGCCGGGGCAGATGGGTAAACAGTGAAGAATATTCTAACTTTTCACGGCCAAAACAGATGGTTTACAAAAAACCTGAAACCATTTACTCATCTGCCTCCTACACGTTTATCCTCTATCGCACAAATCCGAAAGAATGTGCTGGATTTATGGAAAATAAAACCTTCATGAACTCTATTTAAATCTCTGTTTCTGAGCTGTAGAAGCGGTTTTAATCGGGGACGCACTCAGGATCCCGTTCAGGGTCTCCGGAGTCTAATCCCGGGAACGCTGGGCGTCAAAAGGGAATACATCCAGGACAGCATTTCCACGCTCATTCACACGGAGAGCGTAAATCACTTTAGCACATATCTAACTACTGGCATGTTTTTGGACAGCAGAAGGAACCTGGAGAACCCGGAGGAAACCCACACGGACACGGGAAACTGCGTGACGTTCCGCAGAGAGAGCAACCCGAGCTCAGTCCTGAAGATCTCGGAAAATTTATTTACATCTCCTTCTCGGGAAGAAAACTTCACCATGTCAAAGTTTTTTTAATCCGTTTACGTGGAGCGTCCGCTGTACGAGACGTGACTGAGCCGTTGCTATAGAAACGATAACGTATTAGAACGAGCTCCTTAATATAAAGCCGTGATTTGCAGCTTCACTACTGTCAGAGCTGCTGTTCTAGAGAATTCATCAACACCTTCTGACCAATCACAATCCAGAACTCAGCAGCGCTGTGGTGTAAATCAGCAACAAGAAAAAACGGAGCACGTGTTCTGAAAAGCGCTATTAATCCGAACATTTTTCCTGTGTTCATGCTGCGTCCCGGTCCGAGACGGAGCCTGATGGAGAGCTGATTGCTTCTGGATAATATCCCGGGTGAAGACTGATTGTTTATCAGACAAAACTTAATGCTCGGCTACTTTCTCTTATTTGCCGTAATGGGCTCCATCGTCCCATCTGACATTTAAACACATGAGCTGCTGCCATGGGAAGGCAGGAAATCATTCATAATGCAACGCAACGCTGCGTTTAGAAACGTTTTTTTCCGAGGGAAAATTAAAAAAAAAAATTGCTATTTGCAATGCTTTTGAGGAGTTCATTTGTGAAAATGATTAGTTACCTAGTTATTTATTTAGTTCCCTGAAGACTAGAGCAAAAAATACTCAGAAGACGCCATCCTCCATTAGCCATCTACTCATCCTTTAAGTGCTTTGGAGGGAAAAAAAAAAAAACTAAAAAAAAAAAAGAGAAAGGATTTAGAGTCTTTGGTAAATAAGAGGCATTCGTTTAGCTAAACGAAGGGAATTCATTCAATCATTACAGATCCCTAATAGATCCAGTCATTAGAAGAGCGGCTTAATTGGTTTTGCATTTGCGTGAATGTTTTTGAGTTTAAGCAGCGTGCTACGAGCCACATTAATTCCTCTCTTTCTTACTCTCTCTGGAAGTTTCTGAAAGCGGAATTAAATAGGAATTTGTATCGATATCGCTTAGAGGGAATCACATACAGTAAAAGATTTAATTAATATGAATAAAGTTTCTGAAAAAACAATAAATATTCACTTTGGAACTGAACGCTCGTTTGTCAATAAACATGCCTATTATTTATGGCTAATTGTGGTAGAAATACATTTGAAGTTAATTTCAGAAGGAAAAGGCTGAAATGAGAGCCGAGGTTTGATTCTGCATGTTTATTTATTTCTTTTGAAACACAAAGTCTCATCTTTATCACAAAAACTCCTGCTGTTTGCATGTTGAAAGGCTTTAGGACACTCGGAATCCACTCGAGCATAAACACCTAGCATGAGTCCTGTTCTATCTCACGTAAGCGCAGATCACAATTCACAGATGATTTACTACGTGTTACTGTGTTCATTTATTAATAATCAACATACAACAACACTATACAATAAAATGCTATCAGAGTAGCTGTTGCTAACATCTATCAGTTAGCATTAGCGTCTTCACACATGCGTACAGTATGTTAGTTAAATAAAGACACAGCACGGGGTGTGTTTATTTTTAAACGTAGCGTTGACTGTGGTGTATCGAACACAAAATTAATGGAGTGTCATGTCCCGGCAACAGCTAGCATAAATAGCTAGCGTAGTTAGCTATGCTAATACAGGTTTGTATGCATTACTGTGTTAAACTGTTAATAACTGACACACGACAAAAGAAACTATCAGAATAATCTTATAGTTGCTAGTCAGGTGCTAATAGTCGTCTGTTAGCATTAGCCTCACACATATAAGCATACGCAATATGAGAAAGATATTTTAACTAGTATTTTTATTTGGAAATAGACATAAACATGTCAATAGCTAATATGCCATTAGCAAAACAGCCACACTAGCCACCTTAGCCTTAGCATGTACAGTTCACCCTCCTTCATTTCCTTAGTTTGATCTGGTTCTGAATATTTCTCCTGATTTTTAAACCTCTTATCTGTTGATCTCGTTTATGTCTTCTGGCGTGGCAGTGACCAGCGTCTCTAATAAACACATCGATCTCACGCTCTCGCGCTTGTTACGCTAATTACAGGAAAAGCCGCTGCGCTGATGAAACCATTAGAAGATATATTTGGGCAAAAAGAAAAAGTGGATCGTGGTATTATAAAGTAATTTGGAGTTTGCGTTAACTGCATAACATATTAGAGGCTAAAAGCATCTTAAAGTAGAAGGAAACTTTATATCCCGGACACCTGGCTCAGTTTAAACGTCTTTTCTCTCTAAGTGGGGCATGAAAAACTTTTATGCAGTGGGATTTATTTGCTAATTAGCATCAGCAATATAAAACTCAGTAGGGAGACCGCAGCGGAAAAAAAGAATAAACGAATAAAAGCTCAGTAATTTTAGAGTGCAGCAAAGTGAGATGAAGCATGATGGGAAGAAACCGAGTTTAGAGCTGGAAGTTTGGGTTCTTATGGTTAAGAGTCCAAAATAGTTCAGGAGTTGTAGTTTAGGATTTAGAGTTTAGAAAAAATAGTGTCATAGCGTTAGCATTTCGAGGTTTAGAGTTTAGGGATTAGGTTATAATTTAGAGTTTAGCTCAACTCAAAACATGCTAACCCTAGCTAACTATTACCAATAATTCATCTTGCAAATAATAAGGTGAAATAAAACTGAAATTGGACAACAAGATGTGGATAAAATTGTAGTTATAACAACATGGAGGCAGATGCAAATGCAGGCTTTTTAAAAAAAATAAAATGCGAACAAAACAAACAACCTGAGCAAATCAAGAAGGAGGTGCCAAAACGAGAACACAATGTGGAGTACAAGCCGAGAACCAGCAGCAACAACAACAGCCGCAAAACAACAGCCGCGAAACGGCGAAGGGGCGAAACACACAGAACTTATACAGGGAGAGAGATCAAGGGGAACACAAACCACACGTCTGCACAAACACAGGAAATGGAACGACAGAAGAAGAAGATCACTAACACGTGACCCGGTGCCCTCCGGCAGCTCGGCGCTGAACTGGCTAAGGCAGACGTTCCTAGTTTATTAATTACTAATTTTTAAAAAAATCAATAAAATATGAACTTCTCTCCATCTCTGTGATGATAAATATGAAGGATTCTCCAAGTTTAGGGTTTGGAGTGAAATAAGAGATGGAAAGAAAAGGAAACTTTTATTTAGACCTAGACGTAAGAGTTAACCCGGCCAGGAGACAGCGATTTGCCTAATGCACACATTTCTTGCTAAAAGCTAAAGCCAAAACACCAGACTTACTTTCTCGCATCACTGGTCTGCAGAACCGAAGGACGATTTTCAGACATTACACCCAAGTTCCAGAAATTACAGCAAAATCTCATCCCGCCGATCAGGCCATGCGTGGTTTAACAGCGATCACGGAGTAAAATGAGTTGATCAAATCAGCTTGGTCATCTGGCAACTGTTGTTCTCTGTTGGCAGCTTCAGAGGAGCAGATGGAGCTTTTCTTCCATTACGAGCTCCATCATCTCCTCGACTTCGTGCTTCTCCGTCATGTTAGCACTGCGGGTGCCAGTCTTTTCTGATTCAGATTTTTTGAACATGTTTAAGTGAATTGTTTCGCTTCATTCACCACCTAGGAACGCTCGGAGAAGAAGAACTTTCAATTAGTTCGTGGTTGCAAATCAATTTGCGGGATTCACTTCAAGGATCCATTTAAAACCCCCTTAATTATTGTGATCTATCGCTATTGATACCCACAGTAGTGACCACTGAGGAGATAAAGCGAGGCTATTAACAAGAAACGGGAGATAACAAAGATCATGAGGTTCGCTCGATGTGGACGTGGAGCCTGAAATAAAAGCAGGAATTGCAGCAGTTCTCTGCGATATAATAGCCAAAATGTTTGTTTAACAATGTTTGATTAGCGAGTGCTTGCTAATGGCGATAAGAGCAAGCTGCATTATCAGACTGACAATAAAAACAAAAGACAAAGTACCAATCATTGAATGTAATTTATTTTAAAGTGTTAAGATATTGAATTTCTCCTCATTCTCAGTGCGTTTGCTGTCAGCTTTGTGAAAGAGAGAAATGGAGCGAGATGGAAATATGGGAGATTTGGACAGATTGTTAAATTCTGAATCAATAAAAATAAAAACTAAGAAAGGACTTTACTGACAGCTGCAGCCATTACAAATCGAGAGGAAAAAAAAAAAAAAGAAAGTAAAATACACCCTGGTTTAGAACAAGATCTTTCAGGATAATACAACAGAACCTAAGAGTTAAAGGAAGTAGAGGATGGAGTGCAGAACATTAAGGCAGCGAGAACGTTAGGGAATAAGAACATTAGGGAACGAAAACATGAGGGAATGAGAACATGAGGGAATGAGAACATGAGGGAGTGAGAACATGAGGGAGTGAGAACATGAGGGAATGAGAACATGAGGGAATGAGAACATGAGGGAATGAGAACATGAGGGAGTGAGAACATTAGGGAGTGAGAACATTAGGGAGTGAGAACATGAGGGAGTGAGAACATGAGGGAGTGAGAACATGAGGGAGTGAGAACATTAGGGAATGAGAACATGAGGGAGTGAGAACATGAGGGAATGAGAACATGAGGGAGTGAGAACATGAGGGAGTGAGAACATGAGGGAGTGAGAACATGAGGGCAATCCTCTTGAATCCTCTTGCTCTGAGAACATAGGAAGAAAGAGCGGTTCTATTAAATAGTGTCTTAGCAACGTAGGGCTCTGGGAACACGGGGATTTCCAGCAGCTCCACATCACATGAATCTCATACACCAAAGTAAAAAATTAGAAAAATGACACATGAGGTTTTAATCATTAAAAGAACCAGGTTCCAGGCGCTTTGCTTTTATTTAGCATTTCATGTCGTCCTCTTTATGAAGGTTTTGCTGTCAGCTGAAGCCGTGATGTGATTAACACAGCCACGTGATTGGACGGTTAAAGTGGTGTGACTTTACACACGGATACAAGCAGAGTGCAGAAAATCACACACTCGCTGAGCTGCTGTGCAACCATGACGACGGCCACTTAAAGCGTCTAAATAGTTCAAATTACAGGAATTTAGTTCCTTTTATTAAAAATTAATCTTCCTCAGAATTGAAGTGATATCCGACTGCTTATGAAACAAAGGCGCTGATTAGACAGATGCGGATCTGCGGGTCTCAGTCACTCGGAAAACGAAGCTCTCTGCATAAACTCCTGTATTTACCTCAGGACTGTTATTGTGCTGCTGTAGTGTTCTCATTCCAATAAAAATGATAATTAACAATAAATATTTAATTACCTCTTGACTGAGCAAATAACATGTTTGTCTTTACTGATTAATGAAGTCTCACTGACTTTAACTTTATATGCAAAACATTTAAATATGTATTTATATATAAATTATTATTGGAGACCATGACATCAGAAGTGATCCAAAGCATGCATTTGACTCGATAGGCTGTTTTTGTTTTTTGTTTTTGTTTTTGTTTGTTTTTTCCAGGAGCATCATGTCAAGATTTTTGCTTTGCTTCAAATTAATCACATGGATTTATGATGGTTAAAGGAAGCAATGACCAAATAAGGAAAGAAGGAAGGAACTCTGCCCTCTTGAGGCTTTTTCCATTCAGAGAGTTACTCAAGTCGAGCCATTATCTATTCAGAGAATGTTCTAATAACTTCTTTAAAAAGTTACAACTGTTAAATATTCAGAACAAAATGGAGGAACATTTTTTTTTTCGCTAAGAGTGCAGAACATTTTTAGAAAGCTAGAACCATTAACCATCCAGTGAGAGCTCGAGTAACCTCTTTTTGGGGAAAAAAGAACCTCTTTCTAAAACTAAAAACCTTCAACTAAACAACAAACCATCCAGGATCCATGTTTTTAAGAGTACAGACCCTCCTCAGAAAGCTAGAAGCGCTAACGGCCATTAACTATCAGAGCTGTCATTGTCATATTTTGTAAAAAAAATAAAAATAAATAAATAATAATAATAATAATAATAATAATAATACTCAAAAAACTCAAAATATCTCTGATCGTTTAATGTCCCCTCACAACGTACGAATTAAACAGGACTCATGAATCAGTCGATCTTTTATTTATTTAAAGACATAGCTCATTTATTTACATCCAAAATGACCTCAGATTCATCACGAGTGTTCTGCAATTAAAGACTGCACCTGATAGATAACGAAGCTTGAACCAGGAACCGAGAGAGAGAGAGAGAGAGAGAGAGGGAGAGAGAGAGAGAGAGAGGGAGAGAGGGAGAGAGAGAGAGAGAGAGAGAGAGGGAGAGAGCTAACAACACCGAACCAGGAAGTTCCTGACAGAACTGTACCGTCTGTCCTCCTGACCGTCTGTTAATCTCACCACAGCTACATTTGTACATTACTGTGTGTTCTTCCCTTCACATGCTAATAATCTATCTATCTATCTATCTATCTATCTATCTATCTATCCATCCATCCATCCATCCATCCATCCAACCTTCACCTCCTGATGGTTTTTCAAATTTATAATTTTCCTTCTCTGTTTTTCATTCTTTTTCTCCACTTTCAGTTTATCTTTCCTTTCTTTCTCTTTGCTCACTCCTCTCCGTCTCTTTATTTTTTCATCTTTCTGTAAATGTCACTTTCTCTCACTTTCTTTTCTTACCCTATACCTCCCTACTCTTCTTTCTCGTTTCTTTCATTTGGTCTTTTTTCTTTCCTCTTCTTTCGTGCAGTTTTTGTCATTTCCTTATTTCTATCTCTCATTCTTCCTCTATTTTCTCTTTGTCTACTGTTCTCAATCTTCTGCCTCTATCTATCTATCTATCTATCTATCTATCTATCTATCTATCTATCTATCTGTTACTTCTGACATTTCAGGAAAACTTTTCTAAGAGCTAAAGCGTGACCGTGATCTGTCGCTCTTCCACATGACTCACGTCCTTGCTGAATCTAAAGCTCTGATCTTTATTCCCTCTGTATAAACAGTTTGTTTACCAGTTCTCATAATGGCGCGGTTATCAGATTAATTTCTTATTAATCCGTCACACACCTCCAGATTGATTCTGAACAGCAGACGCGACGGTAAACACTCTCGTCCCTTAGACACACACTGATATTTACCACTTTAATGTCCTCCATCTTGATCCTGCACTGTGGCCATCTGCTCGAGGTGATTAAATAGAAAGCGAGAGAACGTTGATGAGCGATTCAGGGTCGTTTAGCTTGAAATGGAGATTTTACAGCATTCAGCAGCCAATTAAAACATCTCTATGAGCGTCTTATGAGACATTAAATAAGTTTCATGGAGATTTAGTCAACGTTTCATTTCATACCTCTCCACATAGCTGCTGAATTCTGGGTTGTGATTGGTCAGAAGGTGTTGATTAATTTTCTATAACAGCAGCTCTGACAGCTCTGACAGTAATGCAGCTACGAATCACGGGTTTATATTAATACACTCATTTTCTGTAAGATGTTTATCTAACATTTATGGAAGGAGTCTCCAGTGTCAGTGCTTTGTAACAGTCCAAGGTAAAGCTGTAACTTCAATTTTTTCCAACATCTTCAAGACAGAAGAGGTTGCATTTCGAGGTTTCTTGGTTACTTCAGGAGGGAAGAAAAAGAGAGGCTGGTGAGGGAACGGCAGTTTGTAGCTGCTATAACGTAAGCGACAACAGGAACTAACTTGTTTCATGGACGTTCCACAACACAAAGTTTTAAACTCCTGACAGGTTCTAGGTGTTAAGAAGAATAATGAGCAATACGTCGGAGTTTGTACCGCACACTCACCCATTTAATACATAACATAGACTTTTAGAAAAAAAGTGTTCCTCGTGGGTTCTTTAGTAGTTTCTTGTATTGTTCTACTTAGAACCTTTTCTCATAGGAAAACATTCTGGTATAAGGTTCTACACAGAACACTCTACATAGAAGGTTCTACACAGAACAATCTAAGAAAAGAGCGTTGTGTTAAGTTTCTGTAGCTAATTAAAGGTTCTTAGTTTCCAAAATGAGTTTCACTCTTTCTGAAAGGAAAACATAGTGCTACAGTACATAGAACCTTTAAGGGAAGACAGGAATAAGCAATAATATGAGGTCTGTATTGCACCCTTAAACAGTTAATACACACACGCTTTAAAAAAAAAAAGCTTCTTCATGGGTTGATTGGATAATGAAGGGTTTGAATGCTTCTGATAGGAAAACAGGGCTCTACTGAGAACCTTTAAGATTTCTTCTAAATGGAAATCCGAAGAAATTATAGGTTCTATTTTTTCATTGTTTAAAAAAATTCAACAAACCTTCGAGTTGTGTAGCACCACAGTGACCGTGGTAATATAATCACGCTTGATTAAATCAGTAGTTACGCTGAAGGACAGCGCTGGGGAAGTGGAAGTCATTTTTATGCAGTAATGGGAAAAAAAAGACATAAAAAGCAAGGACACCGCGCTCAGAACCTCGTCTGCTCTACATTCAGTGGGTGAAATCCGAGTGGGTGAAATCGAGGCCACTGTTTGGCAGAGATACAGGATTTCTCAGAGACAGATTCCGGCTCCCAGCGGACCTCCGGAGTGCACAGGACCCAAATTGGAACGAACCAGATATTTTCTAGAGTCCAAATCCTGATACGCTCGCCTTCTGCTCAGCTTCAACTCGGATTTTTGAAGGAATCCAAACAGAATGGCTCTTCATTGAACTGTTGTGACATTCTCTGCAGGATCAACACCACCATGAAGGTCGTCTGTCAGCTGAAGCCCAATTATCTACACAAAGCTTAGCGAGAACGCCAGCAGGTTTATTGGAGCTGCGTTCACACCTGTTAGTCCGAATCAGAGTGAAACTGATCCTTTTGCTTTCTTTGCTGTTTGGTTTCTCACACTGCACAGAATTAAACAAGCCGATAAATAAATAAATAAATAAATAAAGTGCTTGTAAAATTCTTTCATTCAGTGGTCAGAAAAACAAACCTACCCGGGAAACCAAGTGCATGTAGAAATCACAAAAATTCCCAGGGCACAGAGAACACAGATATATGTACTGCAGAAGAATAGATAATTATATAATAATGAGTTGAAAACATTGCGTGTGTCACATCCAGTGTTTATTGTCTCTTTTTGTTTGTCTCCAGAATCCCCACATGGCAGCACTACAGCTCTGTCCTTTGGCTCAGTTTGTGCCCCGCAGCTCAGTTTAGCAGCTCGCAAAAAAAATCAACAAAAAAAAAAAACACTGCAACCCAAAACACACACGGCATGTCTGATTCACTTCCTGCAAGTGAGTCGGTTCAGAGTCGAATCGCTTTCTCACCGAGTTTACTCAGAAGTGGAGCATGTAGATTCCTGGAAAATAAAACCTAAAAAGCCTAATCGATTTCCTTCAGTGTTTATATTAAATCATCACTGAGATGAAGAGAAAATATCACTTTAGAAATAAAACCGATGTCTAGAGCAGTTTCCTTTTCAGTCAACTGACCCAAGCGGATTTAATACAACCAGGTGCCAAAACTTTTAGCTTTCTGTGTATTAATATTCATTATACCAGTGCAAACTGTTGAAACATTCATGTCATTATGGCTGTTGGCGAGCAACTGAGTGAAACAAATATGATAATGAAATATAATTTCTATTATTTGCGGGGAGCTGAAGTCCTTCATGGGGAAAAAAATCCAAATAAAACATAATAACTTTTATTTTGCGAGTCAACAGCTGAACGAAGAGCGCAAAGACACAATTATTTTACAAGCGCAGACTAATAATTTAATAGGGAGGGGAAAAAATCAAAATAGAAATAAAATATTTTGTTAATGTCTTCTTTTTGCGTCTTGTGCAGGACCCCACACGCTGCGAGCGGATTTTAATGGAATTCTCCGGAGCGCTTCGTCGTGTGTTGAGCCTTTAATATCAATAAGCGGCCGTGTTTCATGGCCTCCTGCCCCTACGAGTGTTCACCGCTCTATTAGAGATGCATTAGCATAGCCATGTTGTGCCATGTGCATGCTGGGAAATAAATGGTGCGCACAAACACACATCTGTTAAACTGTTATTCTGCGTGCATTAACGCAAAAACAACACAGACAACTCCTACACTTACAGACAGTACTGCGGGAGCGATTGCTATGCTAATGCTAAGTGTGCTTAGCTGGTGTGTTTATTGAGAGACAGTGCAGAAGATTGCGTCGGCATCCACGTCGACATTTCTGCCTTCGCCGAAGCCCTCAAGGTCTCAGCCCAAAGCGTGATCACAGCTATGGACAGAAACCTGAGCAAAGTGTTGACTTTCTAGTCACTGTTTAATCCCGGTGTGTCCTAAAGCTAAAAGTAGCAGGAATGTCTGCTACAAAGCATGAATCGGTGTCACATAGACAAAAAGCAGACTTCGTTAGTTCACAGGAATCCCACATATGTGCATTACATTCCAATTACAAGCTCCGCTGCACAATTCCACTGTTTTTTTTTTGCTGATTACATTCATAGTTTACATACTTCACATTCTACATTATAAAAACCAGTATTCATTAGTCGTATTTCACAGTAGAAGCAACAAATGAATGCTAAGTAGTCAAAGTCTAAGAACCAATTTGTCCTGAAGGTCATCGAACAGCTTGTTAGCTGTGAAAAAAAGGTCGTATGGCTAGCCATTGCTGTTTTTGCAGCTACTGCTAGCAGTGCCGTGCGGAGTACGTCACGTTTGCTGTGGTTTCGAACACTACTCGGTTTCAATTAATTTCCCCAGACATCAAGTAAATCACATTCCTGTCCTTCCACCTTCGTTGCTGTCCTCCATTATTGTCTTGCTGCACTGCAAGTGTTTCTAAAAAAAATAAAATAAAAAAAACCACAAGAAAAACAATAGTGGGTCTCCTATTCGTATCTGTGTTTATATGCATATAGAATGCATGATCTATTCAGTATGAATAATGAGTTTGTATTCAGGTAAAACCCTTATCTAATGCACAATGACATTTACAAAAAAACAACAACAAAAAAATCCAGTAAAATGTGAGCCGTTTCAGCATTTAGGCAAGAAGTACACTAATGCTAGCTGAGCCACGTCACCTTTTATTTATTTATTTATTTATTTATTTATTTATCCGTGCTCTCCTTGCAAGCATGGAGGTTTTGTGATTAAATAATATACGGAAGTAAGATATAGTGGATTTGTCTTGCATGCTGCTTGAGAGAAACTGATGTAATCACAATTTAATCATTTAAAGGCTTTGGAGAAATTAATTTCACTTCCCTGCATCATAACAGTTTGTTGGTTTGTCTTCCGGGACATAGATAGATCCAAACATAATCAGAATAAAACAAATTTGGCACACAATCACCAACTGTTATGTAGAGTAGCTTTGGGATTTTGCATTCGTTTTGTTTGTGTTAATTAAATGCATGTCACTGTTTCTTAAAATGAAAGACAAGGAGAAATGAGCTGAAAGTGCATTTCTCTGCAGGGGATTAGACTTAACAAGTAAATAAACAAGTCTAACAACATCGACATCATTTTCACTCGGCTTAAAAAAAAAATAATGTAATGAAGGGCACGGGCTAAAGCTTGCCTGAGAGTCAGTGTGGTGAAATGAAGATGTTACGAGAGAGGTGGCCAGAATGTCTAAACAATCCTTACTAGGAAAAAAGGTTTGAGTATGGACAGCGTGAAGTTTGAGTGAAGAAGTCCATCTTACCTCCAGCTTATATGGAACATGTTTTTGCCTGCCGTGTTCTCAGTATTGTCATAAATACAATAAGTAGACAATATCAACCGTCCCATTTAAAGCACATCTCAAGCTACATTCACATAACCAGCTTTAAGTTAAACAAATCTGATCTTCTTAATGTGGCAGGGATTTGATAGTGTCAGGACTGTGTGAATACAACAATCTGATCTAATCAGACCTGAGACATTATTATTATTCTCTTCTTTTTTTTTGCGGTCCTATATGAGATTCATATCTAATAAGTGGCCATGCATCATGTATGAAAATGATCAGAATTCACAAGGCTTTTTCCCAACGGATGTTAATGAATCTATCACTGCTGTCGACATCGTCCAGTGTCATCATCCCGGCAAAGCAACAATGGAGGACAGCAACCGCGTCAGCAGTGACTCTGTTCAGTGAAAAGTTCAGGGAAAATTGTGATTTACTTGATAATAGAGGAAATTAAGCAGAAGCCAAATAGTGTGCGAAACAATTGTCTAACTAATGGCAAAGCATGACCCCAAACAAACGTAGCTACAGTGCCAAAGAAAACCGGAGATCCTTAAGCCTAAGTTCAAGGTGGTATAAAGATGATAAACCCACTTCTTCTTCTGTAGAAACACTCGACATCTCACTAAAAGCGACACTGCAGGAAGCAGCCTGGAAGACTGCAAATCTGAGAAACTCAAGTCAATACAAAGCAAAAAAAAAGGACAAGCTATGGTCTGTTCTTTCTGCAATATAAAAGCAGCAGCTCTTAAGTACAACTCTACAGTAACTGGGTGAGATTATCCACTGAAGAAAGGGTGAGTGATAGGTATAAACTGGTATCTTGCCAGTGGAGGTAGCAGAAAGGGTAATGAGGGCCATCAACAACAGCAAAGAGGCACCGGAGGAAGCCAGATCAACATCCCGAGGCCTGATCTACCTCTGCTGGGTCACCTGGACAATGGGGTCTAATCCTCAAGACCCAAAATACACAAGAACCACAGGTTACGTCAGTGATGATATGGCCTGATCTACCTCAGCTGGGGAACCAGGACAAAGTGGTTTAACCCTGAAGACCAGAAACACGACCCAAAACACCCAGGAACCTCAGGTTACTGTAATGAAGATGTGCCTGGGTTCGCATCCGAGGACATATTGTTACAGACACAGAAGTTTATTAGCTGAGTGAACTTTCAGATTCGAAGAGTCTATAAATCTCTTCTGAGAGTTGGACTTGGAGCTGGAGGCCCTTCTGACTGCTCCTGATCGTATCTGATTATGCTAATCTGATTCCGTTTGATGACTCCCTCCACATTTTCCACTTCATGCTGCTTTGTCTCCAAATGAGCTTCGACTCTGAATTGCACTGAAACAGAAGAAACAGAAAAAGCACCAGTGAATCTATTACACAGAATCTATATCTGTGTATATTCCACTTATTCCATTTTTGACATTTTAACCCCTGTACCTCAGTGTTTTGCCTTAAAATGAAACAGCTTATATACTGCAGAAATGTATGAGCTGTAAAAGTCAGAATTTTGGCTGATTATTCAACAGGACATTACCTGTTGAAGATGAGAGATGAGGCAGAGGCAGACTCTCCTCGCAGTACTCGCCTGAGAAATGCCAGTCGATTACAGATGATAAAATCGAGGACTGATACAGGAGACGGTTCCTCGCCGTGGGACCGAAGCAATTGCTCCACTGACCAAGCAGAGAGACAGGAGGGATGGAGCGGTCCATCAGGAGCGACTCTGGCCCGGAGAGACAGGCGTCATTAAACACGCCTCACGCTAATGGTCTCTGTTCGCCTGGTATGACCTGTCAGGCAAATTACCCATGAGTCATTGTGTTTGACAGCACACAACATCATAATGTGGCAGTGTTTTGTGTTTCGATGTGTTGATACACACCGAGGAAACCACACACTCATGGCTATATTCCTAAATAAATAAAACTCTTCAATCAAAACCATGGTGTTCACTGGTGAGGAAAATACTCAGAATGTTAAACCAAAAATTAAATGCCATCAAACATTTGCTTTTTTTTTTTTTTTTTTAGCATAAAAGTGCTCTCACAACTGCCATTTTTTCCAATTAGGTTAGGGGAAAACAAAAACCAACATGGACAACAGAGTGAGTAAAAACACAGGAAACAGCATAAAAAAATAAAATGTATTGCTAATATTTGTCTAATATCCCTCATAGAAAACATGAAACATTTCCACACAAGCGACATTTTCACTGTTGATCTGTTTCTAATTATCATTACTATTAAATTGAATTGTAAAGGGCTTGATTAATATATACACACACACACACACACGTGTCTAATGCTAGCTAAGTCAAACACTAATAGAATTTATTTCACATTAATGAACTCAAAACATTCTCCAGCGCATCTCTCCAGTGAGAAGATTAAGTCGAGACGAAAGAGCACCGGCCCAAACATTACTAATGTGAAATGAGGGGAAGGGGGCGGGACTTCCTGGGTGTCAGTTTATATCAGCGAGCTCAAAACACCTACTGTCAATCATTCCAGATTCATAGGTTGATTGGCTTATCTGTCGTTTTTGATGTTGAGAAAAAGAAGACCCCTGACAGGTGCCATTGTAATGAGATAATCAGTGTTATTCACGTCACCTGTCAGTGGTTTTAATGTCGTGGCTGAGCGGTGTACGAACCCTTCGGTTAATTCCATCTGAAAATAAATAAATAAATAAATAAATAAATAAATAAATAAATAAATAAATCACCCACATTGAGCAATGGTGTGTTTAATATCAAATATCAGAACAATTCAGCAGTCAGGCTTCCCGTCTTCGTGCTGCAATCATGTTCCTTCAGACAGTAAACATCTTCGGAGCGTTTTGTGTTTATCGTCATTGCTGTTTATTCACACTCCTCAGCAGCGTCTGTTGTGCTGCTTTGCCTTTAATTGAGAGCGTGCTGCAGCTCGGCGCTGCTGGAAATTTTGTTTACAGACATCAGAGTGCTTCACATGATTAATGACACATTTATTCAGAAAATCTCAGTAGGTCTGAAAGACTCAAGAGCCTTTAAAGAAAAAAAAACTGACAGCAACATCTGGATGATGAACATCCTTCAGGAAAACCCGTACGCTGCTGGAAAACAGGACATCTCTGAGATTTAGAATGAGTCGCTGTGTAGCTCTGCCTCGCTATCGGAGATTTTAAATCACACGGTTATATTAATGTGTTCGTTTCTATAGTAACAGCTCAGTCACGGGGACGTGTACGCTGGACGCTTCGGATAATCAGATAAGAAAAAAAAAAGTGTAATCGTTGATTAGTGAAGTTTTCTGTAAGGAGATTAATTTATTTCAAATTCATGGAAGGAGTCTCCAGTGTCAGCGATTTGTAACAGCTTAAGTAAGAGCTGTAGGTTTTCGGATATCTTCAGGACAGAGGAGTTTACGCTTCGTGGTTTCTCGATAACGTGACAAGCTAAGCTAGTTTTTTTTTGTCTTAACGTCAAGAGAGAGCAAAAAAAGAGAGGCTGGTGAAAAAAGTGTATAGTGTAAGTGAGAACAGGAATCGAGGCTGTCGAAAAAAATCAGTGGTCACTATTGAGCTGTGTTTCCATGGTTACAGCGATGTCTCTAATTAGTGGGTCGGGCTTTAGAATTGCAGGTAGCGTAGTTTTTAAGCACAATTGTCAGAACATCGTTGTTATTTCATGGAACCTTATTTTTGAGCTGTATTTCCTTAAGGAAAGCACTAGAACGTGCTATATTTCATTTGGAGTCAAAAATGTTAACGGTTTTTATGCTAACAATTGCAAACATCCGCAGTACTTCTGTTAAAGACTGATTTGAGGGCGGGGTTAGTGATGTCATTAGACAAACTCCACGACTTTGACCCAATCGTATTAGATACACGGTGATGACATGGTAAACTTTTAGCCACGAAACCCCGCATGCTGACCTCACTCGATAGCAAACTGTAGCAAGGTTTGATGATAACAGTGCAAATGTGACACGAGCTTATCACACTAGCTCAGTTAGCTAATCCGTGGTATTGTGCTAATACGGGTGCTAAGAGAACATTTCCTAATTTAATGTTCATGTGTATTCACATATTCTGGGGTTTCTAATGAGGGTAAATGTGTAGAGAAAGGTGTTCCTCCGCCATGCTGACAGGTTGTTGACACATTTTGGATTATTTTAAAAGAAAAGTAAGATTATTTCCCTTCAATCATTAAGGTGCAGAGGACGTGTTACATAACAAGCACAGTTTTCAGATCCTCAGCCTTCACTACACTGCTCACTTTTGCTTAATATGCTATTATGGCTGGAAGGGGTTTGATGGATGCGACTGACAGGAAGCCAGGGAAAGCTGTAAAAGCTAAAATGTTCTGACTTTTTTTTTTTTTTCCTGGGAAGAGATTTTTCTAATAGCAGAGAGATAGATCCATCCCTCGCTGTCTCTGCAGCACTGAATGAGTCCTGAAGCATGTTAGCAAGCGTGACTAAAGAGGAAAATGGCATCGGACCAAATCTCAGGAGAAATAGGACGGGGTTATTGTGGTGGAGAGGCTGAGGGACGCTCGGACGGAGAGCTCAAGGCTAAAAAAATAAATAAATAAAAAGATCCCTGAGAACCCAATCTAGTACAAATTCTGTAATGATTCTGATTTGATTTAAACTGAATGCCCATCATATCCCCTTAACCTGAATGTAGTCAGTCAGCTGAGACATGTTTAGCATCTGACGTTTCCTTCTTTAGTTTTGCACTGAGACGCTAATGTAGCTAACAAGCAGTAGAAGCGTATAGCCTCCAGTTTAGCATGGTGCACTAAATACGTGCAAAGCCAGGTTTACGCTGTATCGGTTTTACTGTCACTAAGAAAAATCGCACATCGCTAAAAAGGTCCTGTGTAATCAATATCTCAAATGGCAGTAACTCCAGTTGCCGATTATACGATTCGAAGCCGATCGATCAATTAGTGAATCTCCCATGTAAATTTATACAAACTCACAAGAGAAACGTAGGATGTAAATGTTTTTTTTTACAACTAACTGGATTTTCATGAACACCATATATCTAGTGTAAAAGCTCCTGAGAATGATTTACATATAAAGTCCTTCGTATCCAGCACGATAAATAAGGCCAATGTCTTTAAGAGATAGCTAGCTAAAAAACAAACTTTTCATTTTCGGTTTCTTTTAAAACGGTCTCAGCAGAGCTGTTAGCTCAGTGTCTGATGCACCATCTCCAGTAATGATAACAGCAATAAGGGTTTCCAGCCAGTCATTTCTGCACGAGCCGAGCCGAGCCGGTTCTATATAACAGTCCATTATGTAGAAGAATGCGGCTTTTCCAGAGGACGCATTCATTACAAAACGCTGTATGCAATCATCACATTTAAAACTTTACGAAATGCCATTTTAAATTGGATTATTATTTCAAATGCTAATGTGATGCAAATGCAGTTCAGGTTAATGGTTTTGTGTGCATACGTGTCACGTGGACGCCGTTTGGGAGAAGTGTGCATTATCGGCTGCTTCGAAGAGAAGAATGAGCGCGCAGACACAGCGGCACCGGCGACGCTGATGCATTACTGTGATTAATGAGATTGTACAGGAAAATGCTAATAGGAATCAGGATTGTAGCAGAATCAGCTTTTTTTAAATGTCTGCCTGTGTTCCCACTCGGAATGCACACATATGTTTGGCCTCATGCTAAATTTAATCCACGGCTTAGATTTTTTTTTTCCACTAATGCCTTGACAAACAATATAAAAAATGCATGCTGAGGAGATATGAGTTTTTTTCTGTTATGTTGCCCGTTAAACGTTTCCTCCACCAAAGTGGCGTTGTAACTTCGCCTGTCTTCCGTTTTCATGCGTGACGTAGCTCTCTTCGGCTTCTCCACCTCGAGTACTCTTTGTGTGAACGTGATTATGCCTCCCTCCCGGCTGCTAAATCAACTCTTGATTCTTATTCGAGAGCAGCGACTGAGAGCCACGGCAGAGAGCATCTCTTCAGGTATCTTTCCATGAAACACGCAGTAGTAAATTGAAATATCCTTTTGTTATTTAGGTGAAGACACAGCAGGCTTAAGGAAGCCCTGCGCAGGAATTCTGCACGAAAATAAACGCTGGCCGTTCAGAACAACGTGTGATATATCAGTGTTTCCATTGATGGATGGGGTAGATGGGCGCCAATACATTTGCACCACAGCATATCAGCTACGCAAGGTGCTTTCACTGCCATCAGCCGTCTTTAATGGTTATTACACGTCACACTTTATGAGCTCCTAATAGCCCATGGGAAGAATCATAAACTTCAGTTTAGTGTGATGCTTGCTTTGTGGTAAACATCATAAAGTAAACTTTACAATACTCAGGTTTCTTCAAGCCACACGAGTCACCTCTGCTAGCTAACTAACTAGCATCCTAACTGGCTGATAACCCGCAATTTAATCACATTTTTCCTTTCAGTGTTATTGCGTTTTTACGATTTCATGTGGACTGAGCTATTTTAAAACTCTCTTAATTTAAAAAAAATAACTTTTCAAAAATATTGCTATACGTATGGCGAAAGGCCATACGCAGAATCAGCGCTGCTCTCTGCCCACATCTTTTCTCAAATCTCTCTCTCTCTCTTCAATAATCCGCTCATTTATATATAAAGCGCTGATGGGATTCTCAGTTCTCTCCTGCTTAATACTGCAGAATCCAATTTTAAAGATGATATATTATTCATTCGCCTTCAATAAGGTGAGTTGTGAGGATGAGGATTTAAGGGTATAAATTTAAGGAGCAACCGATTCTGCAGGAACGAGAACTTCCCTGAAATACATTAATAAATGCAAATCCCCGCTGATTATAAACTGGATCACGGAGACAAAGCCGTAACACAGGGTCGCGGTGATGATGGTGTTTTTCAGTCGATAAGAGCTGGGACAAACAGATTGGTTATGGATGAGTGGATGTATTTGTGCTCAGGAGGTCTTCGCCACTCATTTGTGATGAAAGGGATGATGAAGAGGAAGAGAACAGCACTACTACTCGACTAATCCGCCGTCTCAAGGCTGATCCACGCCTCCTTCCTTCCCTCTATTGCTCCCAATTCCACTTCACCTGTCAGCAGTAACCTTCAATTTCTCAGCCATTCAGCCAGTCTCCCATCTGCGTTTAAAAATGGATGAAGTGCCTCTCTCCTACGCTCAGACACTCGGTAATCTCCTAGCACTGTCTCAGAAGCTCAATGTTTTATTTTTAGGAGCAGAGGAGGTGATTTCTGCTGCTTACAAACACATATGATCCGTAATAGTTATCCGAATACTGGCGCTTACTATAACGTAAGCACTAACTAAACACTGCTAGCTAGCAACCTAACACTAGAACCGGCTAAAATGTCTAAAATTCAGAGTTTAAGGGGAGTGAATACTTATGCAAGCCACTGTAATCACTGTATCACTCACAAATGTCCTAAGTTTACTCTCAGTTTTCAATAACAACCTGAATAATAAGGAATAAAGTTTAATATTATAGTAACAGAGGTCCTGCTGCACTTTTTCAGCTGTTGAAATAGAGTGAAGTGTCACATTATTATCGCCGAGTCATGACGATACAGTGACAAACAGATCTGCCATTAAAAGCCCTCTGTGTATTTAGTGGTCACACTTCTTATCTGCACTGCTCAGCTGCAGCGTGATCTCCATCACATCTGATAAACCAGTGGATTTATAGCTTCACAGCACAAAGCTACTTCTGATAAACCCAATTAATTAAAGCACTTCCCGGTGGGCGATTTAGCCGACGCCATGCGATACACTCTGACCACAGACCTTTTCAAAATTCTGTTTTCTTCAACCACTGAGGTAATTTTATAAAGCCGTCGTCTCTCTGCTGTCCTCCGGTGTTGTGAAATTAAAACCTGCTCGATTTCACAGCCTGCCAGCCAACACCAACACCTCGAGATAATATTGCAAATGATGCTACTGAGAATATCTTCTTTTCAGGTCACTGCTGGTCTGTGAGTGATTCAATTAAAAAAGTAAAGATGCAGATAACTCCGGTGGCTCTGTGGTGAGATCTTTTTCTTTCTTTCTTTCAACCACAAGCATGTTTCTGATAGTGGCATGTGATCTGAATCATTTCATCTTTTGAGAGATTTGGTGATTTAGAGTAAAAACATTGCTGACTGCTGGTGGTCTCTAGAGTAAAATCTTGCCTTGGGCTTCCTATAGTCTAAAGCCAGGCCTGTGTGGTTCCCTAGTGTTTTCCTTTATCCCTACTTTCTACCCAAAGTTACTAGTTTCTAGCCCCAGAGCTGTTTCTCAACATGTATTCTTTTTTTGTTAACGTGGTTCTTCATACGTCTATGCTGATGACATTCAACTCATCTTCCATGTCCCTCCATCAGACACACACATGTTTCTGGTGGGAATCTCATCATGGATAGCAGCTCATCAGCTGAAACTAAATCCCAGCAAGACTGAGCTGCTGTACATCCCTGGAGATGCATCCCCATGTGATCTGCCTCAATGGAGAACTCTCGGATCTCACCATCAGGCAACGAACTCAACCTTCTGGACTACCAACTAACCTTCTCTCCTCACTTTGCTAACCTTTTTTGGTCATGCAGGTTTCAGGAAGATCCGGAGACCACTCAGGTGCTTGTTAAGTTTCTTGCCATCTTGATATTGGATGATTGCACCTTGCTCCTGGTAGGTCTTCCACTGGTCCCATTCGACTCCTGCAACTGATCCAGAATTCAACGTCCCCAATTTCCTCCACATCAATGCTGCAATGCGGTGAGATGGTCTGGGGTACACATACTTTTGGCCATGTCTTAATGTATTTGTATTTGCCAATGGGTTTATGGATGGGTTTAATTCTAATATTTGAGCATGGACATCTAACAGCGTGCCTTACAGTAGTGTTAATATGATCATATGATAAATACCAAGGATTTGTTGGTTAGTGACAATAGCTACAAGAAAAAAGGAAAACCCATAATTCAAAGTTCATGACAAAGTGGAAAAGTTTCATTTCCCATTAGAATGAGAATTTATTACATTTGATTTAAAGCAACATGACACAGAGGCGTATATTTACTAAAGGTGTAGACTTGATAGCACCAACAAAAAAAATGTCTTTCATATGAGCAAAATAAAATCAATTTTATTATCATTGTTAATCTTTATTATTATTACTAAAATTTTTGTAGATATCTTTTCCATCATTTATGTATGTGCAACAGGACATACAGACATGGTCACTAATAAAGGAAAAATGTCATCCAAATCTTTTTTAAAAAATCATGCGATGGTGCTCTTATTGATTATTTTCTTCAGTTGTAGGAAAGATATAACCTCCTCCACCTTAACGTGTGAGTGCGGTTGCTTTTTTTTCCACGTATGTAATATTAAACACCTCCAGGCGTGTGGAAAATGCTATCATTTCTTCATGTGCTGCAGGTATAGAAATATCCTTCGAGGTTAACTCAAACTCGGTGGCATTTTGGACAGCTTGGATCTGTTCGTGTTAGCCTTAGAGAAATGTAAACAGTAAATGTAAATTGCAATAAGCCGTGACTGATAGATGTCGAGGACGAGTGTGTCTTCTTTACTGCTGTCACTCAGTCTAAATCTGAAAGCGAACGCTCTAGAGCTTCCTCCCACTCTCGCTTTACACGACGTGGAAATGGACAGGCCATTGTATGGATGGTGTTATATGAGAAAAGATTTGATGTGTGTGTTGGGTGGCACGGTGGTGCAGGGGGTAGTGTTGCCACCTCCCAGCTCCAGGGTCCCTGGTTTCAATCCTCAGCACAAGTTGCTATCCGTGTGGAGTTTCGCACGTTTACCCCGTGATCATGTGGGTTCCTACGGGTTTGCCGGTTCTCTCCTAAAACATGCTAGTACGTGGATTGGCTG
This sequence comes from Pangasius djambal, assembly GCA_022985145.1. Lineage (NCBI taxonomy): Eukaryota > Metazoa > Chordata > Actinopteri > Siluriformes > Pangasiidae > Pangasius > Pangasius djambal. Next base: position 27,273,417 of record CM040984.1, on the reverse strand, counting down.
TGCTAAATTGCTCCTGAGTGTGAAGGCATGTGCGCATAGTGCCCATATTAATACGACTGAAGGACAGGTATTAAATTTGCGAAATGACAACGCTTATGAAGTAATTATTCTTTGTAAATCACCTACTTGCACATTTAGTCTTCTTTGGAATTTTACAAAGGGCTACGTTGTAATTTATCAGATTGCAGACAGGATTATTTTTTCATAACTGATTCCATATAAACAGTTCTTATGGATTCAGACCTTTGGATTCTATGAGCAAGCTTTTAGAAACGATACGTCTGAGCCAAGATTCATATAAAGGCTAATATTTGAATTGTTGTCTTCATGCAAGAGAAATAAATCCGCTCCTAGTTATTTACTCATAAACACATATCCTCAACAATATGGCAGGGATGTATTGGTCAGGTTCTTACGTTTTTTTCCCCCGAAGTGATGTTGCTCAGGGGAACGAGGTTCCCATATCACCTGTTAAATTGATTTTTATCTCTCATAAGGGTTTGTCCAAAAGATGAGCTTTTTCATGGTACATAAACTCAGAAGCCTTACAGGCGAAATAACCACAGATTTATTCTCTCCATTCTGTCCGACTCCTCTCCACGCTTCTTCTCCAAGCCACTGGACTCCAAACTTTCAAACCACCTCATCTATTCATCCCGTCTCATCAAATTCATCCCGTTCATCAGACTGTGAAGTATGTACAAAGCAAAATTTGCTTATTCTACACTATTATAAGATCCAAGGTAGAACACATGACTCATTGGTATATATGATTCATGACTCACATGAGTCATTTCTTTTCATATTGATATATTACAGAATGAATTTTCTTGTGATATTCTTTTTTTCACACTTCATTTATTTTCACGAGCATTTTGCCCTGGAGGGAAATGCAGCCACACCAGTGAAAAAACTTGATACAGAATGCACAAACAGTGTTGCTTGTCATCAGTGGCATGGAGGAAATAATAAAATGCTACAAAAGCGTGACGTTAACTGCGTGAATTTTATGTTGCTTGGACTCTTTAAGGAAAAACAACCAATTTTTGAAATTGATTCAGAAGTGAATATAATTCCCAGCTGCATTGTATTTCTCTTTCATCACTGGGTTGCAGTCATGACACACTGAAATGCAATCCGTGTCCAATCAGAGCAGGGAGGAAGGTCCCGGAAGCGTCATTTTCCGCTCACTATCCACTCATTTATCGCCCTGTTTCACTGTTACTGCTACAGTGAGTGTTGAACCTTTAATCATCAAAGGTTCTTTTTAGAATTATTACCAAACCAGGATAAAAGTGTTAATGTAAAACAGCTCACAGCTCACAGCAGGACCTTCCTATCTGCACAGTGAATCAGGTGTAGCGTTGGTATTTTGGTATTTTAAACGGTCCGTTAGTGCTTTTTTGTCAGGAGTGAGAACGGTGTGTTTCTGCTCTGCTGAAGCAGCACAGCTCCCTGCAGATCGCCTTTTCATGGAAACCCACAGCGAAGAAATAAGCAGAACTTTCCATGCTATTATTAAATACGAAATACAGAAATGTCTAGGTGGAAGCATGGAAATTTTCTCCCTCATCTCCCCCAGCATATACTTTTACACACCTGGAAAAAAAAAACCTCGTTATGGAGAAACATGACACATTTCTCACATTACTCATAGCTAACTGATAGAATACAATATTCTGTCCTTTTTTTCTGCAGGAAATATTGGCTTGGAAGACTCCTCTGAGCTTGTGCTGTAGCTCTAACTGTAGTGCATGGCTGGTGTAGGCGTCGTCATTCTGTTAGACTTCAGCCGCACACCAGGGACTCGGAGCTAATTTCTAATCGCATAGATTTCCTGTCCAAGCACACATCCTCCCTGATGTCCTGCATTACAGCACTGTAATGAGCCTGAGATCTGTGAAAGATAAAAGTTTACAGGCAACACTGATAAAGTATTAATGAATAAGAATAAAACACTTCATATTCACGCTGATAGAGGAAAATAATCAATGAAGGACGGCGTGATGAAGCGGAGATACTTTTAATGTTGATCATTTTCCTATAACAGCATGTCCCCAACTGTTTTATTCCTCTTCAACAACAGCAAATTGTCAGTGATTACAATTTTGCATTTACTAAAGAACAAGTCATAATTTTTATCCATTTACAGTTGCATTTAACGTCCATGAAACAAGTTAGTATTGTTACTTACTTATAAACACTCGTTCCCTCACCAGCCTCAAAGACAAAAGAAAACGCAGCTTGTCGTGTTGCCAAGAAACCGCAAAGAAGCGTAACCTCCTCTGTCCTGAAGATGTCGTAAAACGTAAAGTTACAGCTTTACCTCTGACTGTTACAAAGCGCTGGCACTGGAGACTCCTTCCATAAATGGTAAATAAGCATCTCCTTGCAGCAAACTTCACCATATCAATGATTACACACCCATTTTTAATCTGTTTTAGTGCCGTACAAGTCCCTGTGAATGAGCCGTTACCATAGAAATGATAACATTTAAACCTTTTTTAATGAACGAGTGCATACTTAGAAGCTTGAAATTCGCTAGCACTTATTGTGCTGATCATTAGGTTTATTGAAGGTCGCAATCCCTGAATATATAATATCGTTTCGTAAAAAAAAAAAAAAAATTCAACCCTTTTTTATTGTTCAACACTAAAGCACGAGAAGTAAAGTGTGTTTAAAGAGAACGCCTAGCAGCAAACACAGAGCGAATCTCTCCATCTTTCACCTGTTTCACTTCGTCAGATGACACACTGGCTCAGTTTCGAAAAGATGTTCTGTCAGCTCTTACATGAAGTGAAAATTTGAGCTGAATCACTACCATAATTAGTTTATTAAAGGTTCAAAGGTCAGAGTGCATGCAGGTTCCTCAGAAATCACTTGTCATTTCACTTCTTGTAAAGACTTTATCATGACAGTTTACACTCCAAGCCGATGATCTCCTCTTGTCTTCGGATATGTTGAAAGTCTTCACTCTTTTTTTCTGTCACAATGTTTGTATTAACTACAGTCAGATCTAAAAGGCTGAGAGTTCACTAAAAGTGCTTATTTCAACAGCTATCACAGATCTTATGCAATTTTACTCAATTCCTGAACATCACCTTTTACATTACAGCACTGTTGAATTCTCGCTGGTGAAGTTTTCTGTAAGGAGATGTTTTTTAACATTTATGGAAGGAGTCTCCAGCGTCAGCACTTTGTAACAGTCAGACATAAAGCTGCGACCTTCTGAGATCTTCAGGCCAGAGGAGTTTACCCTTGCAGTTTCTCGGTAACATGACAAGCTGAAGGCTTATTAACGACTGCTAGAAGAGGAACTAACTTCATGGACATTCCAAAACATTACTTGTTGGTAAATTTCTGTGGTTTAAGAGGAATAAAACACCATGCACAGTGTTTAATTCCTCACATATTTATTTATTTATTTATTTATATTTAGGTGTCTGTAGTTTCCATTTCTGTTTTCTCAGACTTTTCTAGATGTTCAGAGTTGGCATGGTGCTCTGTTCAGCTGGACAAAGTAATTAAAGTTAAAAAAAAAAAAAAAGGCACTAAAATTACCAGCACAGCACTGGAGACCATATCATCACTAGATCGCAATATTTTCTAAACCTCCCTTACAATATTTTAGGGCATCCTCACTGTTATTATTTGCAGAACACACACTGTTACCATCTGGCCTTCTTGGAAACACAGAGAAATTGTGTAGGAAGGCAAATTGCCAAGGGGCAACACTGACACATGCATCAGACCTCCTAAAATCCTGCTGTATGCCTGTTCTAATTATAGGTTGGTCTTTTAGTTAGGAAACATGAAATGTACACACAAATGCAAATTGGACATAAAATTAAGTGGCTACTGAGTGTGACATGGTGGTTAAATTAATATATTGTTAATATTATGTAGCCAGGAAATACTTAACTAGAATGAGTGAGACAGATGGAGAAATCAATTGTGGCCGCAGGAAGCTAAGGATGGAGATGATTAATAATATTACACTTTACTCAATCTTAAAATGTCGCATAAAAACACACTGGAGACGTGGATTATTAGCCTTAGTCACATTAAGTGAATTCTCAAAGCATGCAGACGTTTTCACCTGTTCCCAGTAAGTAACTGACTGGAGGCTATGTGTTAAGTATAACATATTAAGTATGATGTTCCGCCACATACACAATTTGCAGCCATGATTTTGGCATCTCTTAGATTGTGGCCTTAAAATATTAACTCATGGACATGCCTTATCAAAAAATAGCCACCATGTCACCTCAGTACCTGGCTGGAAATCACATTTCTCTTTTCTTTGTCTTCACTCTGCCATTTGGTTGCTGTGTTCTTGGCAAAATACCAAATAAATGGAAAAGCAACAATCACCATCATCTTGTTCACAGTCTCGCTAACGAACTGCATTATTCACTAATATTTGGCGAGGCTTTGTATCCATAACCGTATCCATGATTGAAAAGCTACAATAGTAGCATGTGAAATAACTGAGAGAGTCCAACTGTCCAATTAGCGCATCAGTCCTACATGAATAAACCCTGCATGACTCATCTTATTTACTCAACATGGTTTCATTTGGAGAGGCAGAATGATGGGCATGCAGAGATTTCAGAGCTTTATCACCAGCCAGAAATCAGAATATTTGGCAGAAATGTTCATTTAGATTTGGCTAAAAAAAAAAAAAAAAGCCCAAACAAAATGTCCACCTTAGAATTAAAAAAAGAAAAATACATCTGCTTTGTTTTTATGATCTTTTCTGATTTCTTAACATTAGCAAATAAATTTAGCCTCATACCAACAAAAAAACTTCCTCTTGAATTAATGAGTTGGGATACAAAATTGTGATATCACTAAATAAATATCTAGATTTTTGTATTTGCATCACAATGACATGTGCTCATATTTTGGGTTCTTTTCTACCCCTCATCTTGTTATAGTTTTGTTACCCTAATGTGTTCACCTGTTCTATGTCATTTGTTGATTAGTTTGCCTGTGCATACTCTTCTGTGCTAATGTAGCATCTCAAAGTCATTATTTTCGTTAAGTCTGAAAAGGGTGTTCTGCGTTTATCTGTAGTTTCTGGTTTTGACTTGACCTTTGCCTGTTTTCCTAGTTTCTGATCATGGATTATTCTTGATTAACCTTTATTAGGATTTTTGGATTTTTACCCAAATAGATCACATACCAAGTATATGCACTTGTGTCCCATCTCTGTACGATGCATGTGTAATTTTTTCGTTGTGTGCATTTTCTTTTTAGATGTGTGCATTTTTATTAATAAACATGTAAAATCCTTTGAATGGGAGTGTAAAGGAGAGCGAGCAGCAGAAAGGTGGCCAAGTGACCAAGTACATAACAATGTCATAGAGCGAGCTAGGTGTCTAATCTGTTTACGATCATGTTCACACTTCATGGTTCTTTCATCTACTGCAGATAATCCTCCGGAGTAATGCCAGTGGGCTCTGAGTTGATTACCCATGATGCCTTCCGGTTTGGATGGTAACCCTGGATTCTCTGCAAAGCTTCTTCACACACTCATCCTCAGTGCACTGGCACTTCAGAGTCAAAGTGCTCTTCAGATGCGATGTGCCATCTAGATGCTTTGCAAGGGCGTGTTATTGGCTAGAAGTGAGCCAAGCACAAACACACACACACACACACACACACACACACACACACACACACTAAGTCTTAGGCAGACTGGAACTAAATGCTCCATTAACTACTGCAATGCTGTGTGTTGTTTCTCTTCTCTACTCTATCCTTGAAAAGAACTGAGAGAGGCCATATCAAGGAAAGAATAAAACACGGTGGAGCGCTGCTGTTATTCCTGTAACCACAGCTGGTGATATATTAAAGAATGACATGCTTTTTATCTATTTATAGTTACATTTATTGTTGTGGAACATCAGTGAAATAAGTTAGTTCCTGTTCTCACTTTCCCTTTCTAACCTGAGTCAGATTGAGGGAAAAATAAAAACAAAAGGTAGAAAGAGTAAGTGAGCAAGAAAAACTGAAAGAGGGAAATTTCTGAAAACATAGAGGTAGGAAAAAGAACCTTAAAAGAAAAAGACCAAAAGAAGGAGAGAAAAAAATGATGGAGGGATAGAGTAAGAAAAGAACCTGAGAGAAACAGAGTAATGAATAAATGTAAGATAAAGGGAAAAAAAAGGAAAATGAGGGAGAAAGGAACAAAATGAGAGAAACGGACAAATGCTATGATCATTTTAAAATTAGTGAGCCAGCCAGGAAGAGCAAGAAAGCCAACAAGAAAAATAAAAAAAGAAACTTTAGGCTGACAGACAGACAGACAGACAGACAGACAGACAGACAGATAGATAGATAGATAGATAGATAGATATTGATGCTAGAAAAGAAGTGTTAATAGATATTAATATTACATGATATATTTTAATTTAAATGAAATGATGACTTTGTTATTTTAAGCTAAGTCGTGTCCCGTGTTTGTGATTGTATCCAGAGGGCACTTGCTAACGATGCAGAGCTTTAAATCAGTCTCTACGTCTGCACGAGTCAGGAATGTCGCCAAGCTTCTGAATTATTAACGATCAAACACCGCCATTAATGAATAAATGATGAAGTCTTTAAAGTATTGCACTTTGAGATATACGATGGCCATGTTGAACACAGAAGCCTAAAGCGTGATGAATAATAATAAATAATGAGATCAGCACATCGCACAAACACGGGCAGAAGCTCAGACGAACACGAAAACGCAAAACAGCCGCTGAATCGACAATTCAACTGTTTAATCTCGAGATATTAAAAAAAACAGCAAAAATAAACAAACTAATAAGTAAATACGACTGGGTGCCAGTTTTTTTTAGACTTTATTAGCATTACTGCTGGCCAACTGGATCACTCTGTGAGCTTTTTCTTCTCCCTCACTGGCCATACATTTTGTGTGGTGAATGAGAAATTCATTGGTGAGAACATCTTTGTAAAAAAAAAAAAAAAACTGCTTGCTGTTTGTCTGTGTGTAGAAATATATTGTAAATACATTATAATCTGTATAAACGGGTGCTGAGAAAGACAGGAGCTGACATTAGCAAGCCAGTATGACATTAGAAGTACGATACAGTTATACTATGAGAGTCTACCAGTTGGTGAGCCAGCCAGGATCTGCAAAAAGACTATGATCATCTAAAAATTGCTGAGCCAGACAGAATCTTAAAATACAACGGCAATTGGACAATTAGTAAGTCAGTGAGGAGTTGCAAAAATGATCATTTTAAAAATGGTGAGTCATTCAGGAGCTGCAAAACCACCATGATAATCTAGCATAATGGTGAGACAGGGGAACTGATTTAAAAGACTACTATAAAAAAGTGCTGAGCCAGCCAAGATCTTAAAAATGCAATAATCTAACAATTGGTGAGCCAGCCAGGAGCTGCGAAGCTATGATGATAATCTAATACAACAACCAGTGAGCCAGCCAGGAGTGGCATGAGAAGACTCAAAGCAGGAACATTTTCAAGCTTTGGCTTCCAAAAAGAAAACCCAAGCAGCTTCAAGCTACAGTTACAAGACCAAAGAACCAACCAGCTACATTTTCCTGCAGTTGTCAGCATGTTAATTATGTGGTAATGGTGGAATACGTAACAGTATCACCATGGAAACATTCACGTTCACACAGAATGAGTTTTTTTTTCTCTCAAACTCTTGCTCCTTGCTAAACTCTGAAGCTTAGCAGAAATTCATCACATTCGCATTAACTCTGTTAACAAGCGAGCACCATGAGCAAAAACGCCGCAAACCTGTTGATAGCTGCGCGCTGATATTTCACTGATATCACAATTCACTTATCTCCAATTAACAGACACTGAGTAAATGAACTTGAATGGAAGAACCAGCATTTTTTGTCCTGTTATAGTAACAAATAATGTGGTAATGTTCCAGATATAGCTGCTTAATATCTGAGTCTGCTGTGGCTCTTGGAACGGGGTGTAAAAATAAACTGCGCATTTTTTTCCAAGAGCAGAGAGATTTGTTTGGATTCTCAGCTGAGAATCTAATTACAGTCTTCTGCTCAAATATAGTGAGAGATTATTTTATTTCATAAGCTTTATATAACCTTTTGTGAGTTTTTCCCCTCTCTAAATGAAACCATGAGACAAGATGAAATGAGTCATGCAGTGAGTGTTTGGGTTTATTTCATGTAGGACTGATGCATTAATTAGCTAGCTGGACTCTCTCACATGCTAGTGTTGTAGCTTTTCCATCACGGTGAAGCTCACACAAATAAGAAGCTTTGCCAAATATTACTGAATAATGTGGTTCATTAGCGAGAGCTGCGGTGACTGAGGTGATGCCGTTTTGTGGAGCCAAATGCACAGTTTTGGCAGAGATATGACAGCTGCATGCCAGAAAAAAAAAGCTAACAAGAGAGTGAGAAAGAGACTGTGTGCTTTCTATCCACCTGCATTTTTTGGAAGTTTTAAATTTATGTGTAAAGAGCAAAAAAAAAATCAAAAATAAAAATCACATCCGAAAAGATGTGATACAGAATGATGGGATTGCTTTTCACAAATACAATAAAACATAAATAAAAGACAAACACTGACACAAAGAGATAATCACACACACACACACACACACACACACACACACACACAATGACAAAACCACTACACCACAGCATGTGTATGTATTTATGACATCTTGTTGCTCAACTTATGAACATCAACAGTGTCTTATATATTTAATAAAAACGCACCCGCCGGAAACAGAATGGAGATTTTTGCTTATGTTTCCCAAACACTTGGTGAAACAAGAAAGAGAAATATGTCTAATATGAAGAGGAACATCTGGTAGAAACCATTGAAATTTAATATGATGATCTAACAATCGGTGAACCAGACAGGAGCTGAAAATATTATAATAATCTAAGAACTGGCGAGCCAGACAGGAGCTTCAGAAAGTACCACTGCAAAATATAACATTTTAATTTACCCATGAAACCCGTATCAATCCGTACAATGGCATGAATCTGTAGTTACATGAAGTCAACTGTTACTTAGCAACCATCTATCCAATTGACTCTGGATGTCTATCCATCCACCACTGGCGCGTCAATTTCTAAAAATACGCAAATACAAAAATACACACATATATATATATATATATATATATATATATATATAGGACTAGCGGAATGAAACATGACACAAGACAATGGGAAGTGAATAAACTGCACATTTTTCATTTTTCTCACCTCAGAACACATCCGGTGTCGCCTAGCCTTTGATATACTGATTGATGTGTAGAAAACTATGAAATGTTTCAGTGTGTTCTTTGTTGTTTTTTCTTTTTCTCAGAAATGTTTTGGTCAAGTGAAAAAAATGTAACATTTTCATTACTTACTTTTATCGACTTCACCTCAGTCAAGTCCAAAAACATGACTGCAATATTCACGGTATTTTTTTTTTTTTTACATTTCTGGCTTTAATTCAAAATCTGCATGTAGACAGCCACATTCACTCCTTTATGAAATCTTTTGTCTTCTCTGTTCAGAAGTGTGTGTAAGAGTCACCTCTACATTCACCATTCAGTCTGAGCGAGACTGTCTAAGTGGATGAATAAATCATAAAGCTGTGTGCTTGCTGAAATAATGACTTAATCTGCCATATTTACTTGAGTGTGTTTTTTTTTTCCTCCTCATACAGAAGTCACCTTCATCCTCAGCACCTCAGTTCACTTTCTCTAAATCAGTCCCGTAGGGAATATTTCCTCCTGCCTTTCACGTTATTATAAAGTACCTCAGACGCACAGTTTTGTTTTTGACGTTCTTGCAAACAAGACGTGCAAAGGGCTTTATTTTAATCAGACCACTGAGGCACATTTAAAGATATTATGCATCTCAGGGTTGTGTTTTCACGGCACAGCCTCCAGATCTGGATGGAGATGAAAATGAGAGAACATAAAGCCCATCTGTCCAGCTCACAAAAAGGCTCATGGCTGGGGAAAAAAAAAAACAGTGATGTTCTGGTCTTCATTTTGTCAAAAAAATTTATGTGGATAGGTTCTTGACATTTTGTGCCTTACACGAATGGAAGAAAGGAAATGAAAACCTTTTCATTCAGTCCACAGGAGAGAAGCACACATTCACAAACATGCACACACTTCCTGTGTGTTGTATCCGTTAATTTCCCTATGCAGCAGTTGAGGTGACGTCCCCTACAGCCATGCAATCACTACGATACATTTGCAGGAGTTGTTGCTTTAATTTCATTGCTGTTCCCCCCTGTAGATGCATTTATCTAGCCACCGTTTTCCCTGATTAAACAAGCAATGCCTCCAGACATTTGTGTTCTCCATCAGGAGGGAATTTATAGGGAATTATGCTGCATGTTACCCTCGTTATTTTAAAAGAACATTAGGTTTTAAGTAAGGTCCATTTCAACCATAATGGCTCTTCTGGGGGTCCACACCACATAGAAGATAATTCTGCTAGTATTACGCAGTCGCAAACTGTAACTATAAGCAGACAAGTTTAAAAGTGTTCATAGCATTGAGAGTGTGAGATGCAAATGACCCAAATCTATCCATCCATTTAACGTCATACAGTTCCCTACATGGCCACCTACACAGGTTAACACAATAGTTAACGCAATATCGTGTGGACCATCATTCTTATGTACAAGCACAACTACTCGTTTTTTGATGAAATAGGAATCATGTTTTTTGGCTTCAAAGCCAGTTCACAATTTTCACTTTTCTTTGACCAATAAGTCCAATAAGAACTAAAACATGATCGTGTGTGTTATTTTGGGAAAATAATCAACACTCTGGCACTGATGATGGTCCAATAACAGGACGTCCTGAAGCGTTTTATTCCTCTTACACCACAACAATTTGCCAATGATTATTTTTTATTTATTAAGGAAGAACATCGTACTTTTAGTCCATTTAACATTGCAGAATGTCCACAAAAATAGTTACTCCCTGTTCTCACTAATGTTATAGCGGCCATAAACAGGCATTCCTTCACCAGTCTCTCATTTTTCCCTCTCAAAGTCACTAAGACAAAAAAATCGCAGCTTGCTGTGTTATCAAGAAATCACGTTACCAAGAAAGTGCAAAATCCTCTGTCCTAAAGATGTTGGGAAACTTAAAGTTGCTGCTTTAAGTGCTGACACTGGAGACTCCTTCCATAAATGTCAAATAAATATCTCTTTACAGAAAACTCCATCATGTCAACGGTTACACACATTTCATCCGGTTATGTGGAGTGTCTGCTGTACAAGTCTGCGTGAATTAGCGGTTAGAGACATACTGCACGATAATGTATTAGAACAAACGTGTTAAATTTACTGTTGTAGCACAGCAAGGAGGCTTTATTTTCCTAGCAGAGGTTTCTTAATGACATTTATTCTGCAAATGCTGAACTCCTGAGCAAAAGTAACCGTGATATAGTATACATCTTTAATCATATTAGTGTGCAGAGTGCAAGTGAATGTCCCAAAGGTAAAACGTAAGCAGCTCTATTAACAAATTAGTTGTTGTATCTGTTCTTCTGCCGAGAGCGACTCATGGCCACTGGGCACTAAAGTTACTAATAAGGTACTAAATAAGATGGGATCACTACAGTAGCTAAATATGTACAGAATGTAGACTTGAATGGAGTCATCAGTGGTTCGGGGGGTTGGGGTGATCACGCTGAGGTTCAATTAAATTAACCAGGCCCAAAAGCAACCAACCATATCTAATACTTGTGCAGTATTTCCACTGTGGCTCAGCTGTAAGCTCTGGTCCATGTCACACGCGCGATATGGCTGAGTTCTGGCAGCCGGATCCATTCCATGCCGGCATGTGGTCCAGATGAAAGCAGCGAGCAGGGCTGCGGCACAGGGCCATCTCTCATTTTTTTCTATCTGGGATGAGTTGCTGGTCAGCGTGGAGCACAATCTGGCATGCTAATAATCACTGTAGAAAGCTGTTTGTTCGGCTGCTGTTGTGAATGAATTGTCCAGAGAATTTAGCCTGCGGGAAAAAACTAACAAGAAAAAAAAAAAAAACATCTAGTAATCATTTATTGATCAACTGCAACAAATTGTTCCTCGGTCAGAATAAACAGGCGACGTCGATCTATAAAACAAATGGAGCAGCAAACACAAGACTGAGATCTCTCGATTTGTCCCCATGTAAATGGTGTTCGAGGAGTGCAGTCTCTTTAACATAAATTACAGCTGAAGATCGATCGTCTTTGTGTCATTAAGCTGCCAGCAGCGCTTTGCTTCAGAAGACAAAAGGAAAAAAGAGCCCTTGTGCTTAACTGGAGCATGACCAAGCCGTCTGGGTTTGAGCAGCTCGTGGGGACAAACAGCCGTACGGTCCATTATGTTTTGAGCAAATAGACCTGCTTTCACTTTCTGTGCTCAAAAAAATCCACAATTCTCACCGCTTTGGCGCTTTTGTCAGAGCCTTTATTGAAATTATGCACTTTTTGAAAAGGGAATGTGCGAATGAAACGTGTGCCATTTACAGAACGCTATCAGAGAATTTTGTGATTTTTTTCTGACACTCCTTCCTTTTCAAGCAGGATGTGGTTGTCATGGTAACAAGGTGTTGCCACGGAGGCTGATGTTTGCAGTAAAAGAAATAGGAAGTGTCTTTCATGAGGATGCTTTAGCCAGGGTGCATCGGCCTGATGCCGATTCCCTGATGTCTTAAAAGCACCAGTGGGCAACAGCAACCACGCTACGCTGAACACACACCATATCTCCAATCATGTGTGTGGGGGGAAGGAGGGGGGGTAACATCCCAAACCTCAGGCACATACTCTGTGTATGTCTGCTGAAAATCTAATATTTTCTACATTAAGTCTGACCCATTTTAACAGGAATATTTTAGCCAATTTTGCCCCTACATCATATACAATCAATCATCTGAGACATGTTTGGTGTTGGACACTTGTGGATTTAGCCTTCCTAAGCCCCAAAGGAAATTTGCTCCATTTCCATCAGATATAAAATGATAACCTGTGGCAAAAATATTATGCTACACTCACATTAGCAAGTGACAAGTCTCTTGTGTCACTTGTAGTTTATTTCTCGTGACCGCTGTTGTTATTGCTTGTGAGCATTCATTGTCCAGATCTGGCAGTATTATAAATGCTAGCTAGTTAAACAATCTAAACACTGTGTGAATTTGGTTTACATGTTTTTTGCTCAGCTTTGTTCCCAGATTAGAAGAAGCCTTGATTTATCACATATACAGTATAGCGAAATTCTTTTTCCCCACATATTCCTGGAGCAGATAAGGTTAAGGGCCTTGCAGAAGGGCCCAACAGTGGCAGCTTGGCAGTGCTGGGGCTTGAACCTCTGACCTTCTGATGAAAAGGCAACCCAGAGCCTTAACCATTGAGCTACCACTGCAAGCTAACTGCAAGCTAACTACACTAGCTACATACACTCACCAGACGTACCAATGATCTCAGCTACTTCTTTCCAAGCTTTATTTTTCATGGTATGGTCTCTACACACATTTAACGAGAGGTTGTATATGATAGGATAAGATGAAACTACATTTATGTATTTCTTCCATTTTTGTGCATCAAACCGTAAACTTGTCATTCATGTACATAGCACATAGAACAGTCGCTTGCCACCTTGTGAATGTAGGGTATGTTGTGAACAGGATAAATATTACTCTTTGTAAATATATACATATATTGTATATCACTCTTAAATCTTCAAAACAAGCACATTACTATAGTAATGCTGTGCTCCTCGGCTGTGATTTGTGTTTCGCCCCACAAGAGCCAGTTTTGCCACTTCACTTACTGACACACTTCATTTCAGTTACCTTGGAAACAGTTCAGAGCGGAATAAGAAGTCGCAGAGAGTGCTGGAAATTTCATCAGATGTGCGTGTGATAATCCAAAAATATGTTGGTAATAAGAGCTGATAAGTTTTTCTGATCTTATTATTGAATGAAACTCAAACAAATCTACTAATAACACTGAGCGCATTGGAGCTGTCACTGATGTCGGGATAATTCAGCCCTCAGTGGGAGTTTCACTGTGTGACGAAGAACAAGAGTCAGTCAGAGAGTGTGAGTTTACATTTCTAAACTCTGTCCTTCAAATGCTTTTTGGGGAAAAAAATGGGGAATGATGTAATTGTTTGCTGTTGAGAGGAGAAAGATTCAAATCAGTGCTCTGTCCCCGTCAGTTCCCATGAAGAAGCCATGGCCCCATAAAGGAGGCATGGCCTGTATACTCATTAGTATAAAGGGGTGTGGCCGTTGTGTCTGTTAGTATCCCAGGGAAGAAGGCATAACCTCAGTACTCATCAGTCATAGTGAAGAAGGCGTGGCCTGTGTGCCTGTCGGTCTCAGTGCAGGAGGCGTGTCTATCACGTCTGTCAGTCTGAGTGTCACAAAAAAATCTACAGCTCGAAACGTACAACTTGGTATGCACAAGTTGAAATGCTCAACTCAAAACAAACAACTTGAAATATTCAAATAGGAATATTACACTAGAAACATTCAACTCAAATCCTAAAACTCAAATCAAAAAATTGAAATAATTCAATTAGAAAGATACAACTCAAAACATACAACTGGATCTATGCAGGTTTAAAGGCTTAACTCGAAAACATACAGTACAAGCTGAAACATACAATTAGAAACATTCAACTTGAAACAACTCAAATAATCCAATTACAAAGATAGAACTCAAAACATACAACTCAAAAAGTTGGAATGCTTACCTTAGAAACATACAACTCCGAACATTCAACTCAACATTTAATTAAAAACATACAACTTTATCTATCATTCGAAATGTACCACAAATGCTCAACACAAAACATGCAGCTCAGCGTGTACAACTCAAAATGTGTAACTCAAAACCTAACTAGAAACATACAACTTGAAATGTACAAATGGAAATATACAGTATGATGCAAAACATTCAACTCAAAGCATTCAACTTGAAGTAAAAATGTACAACTCAAGTTACACAACTCAAAATGTACAACTCGAACCAAACAACTCTAAACATAACCCACACAACATACATACAACTCAATCACACTCATTGCTTCATTTACGGAGGAATGTTTCCTCATCGTGAGGTAAAGCCAAAGAATTACTTCCTTCAGTTTGTTCCTAGTGCTCTCTGATAATAAGAGCATACTGTTTGGAACTTTGTGAAAAATAAATGTAAACCACAGTGTGGTGGTTGTGCGGATGCTAACAGATGTCACCGGCTTGACGGGTTTGAGTAAATCGATGACCAGACTGCTGTCTGAAAAACCACACTGATTAAATTCATTGTGGCGGTCTGACACTCATCTGATTTTCATCCTTTTCACTCGTCATTAGCCTCTGACTCTCCATTAAAGGTGTTATTTCAGGTCTGAAAAGTCTCCGTTGTACCTGCGCCTGCTCCGTAATAACACACTGCAGCAGATTGATGTGAGGCATTAAGGGTGTGTGTGTGTGTGTGTGCACAGCTCACTCGGCCGGGGAAGAGCGACGACTCTGAGATGTGGAAGTGAGGGAGATGGTTTGTGCTGCGCCTGGTCGACACTGTGGTCATTTCCAAGTTAAAAAAAAAATCATTCATTAGTGAATATTTGAATAATTTATATTGAATGTTATATTTCCTTATAGAAACTCACAGTATGAATATGACTCGTGTCAGTCTCACTGAAACAGGCATGGCCTCTGGGTCCTCATTAGTCCTAATGAAAGAGGTGGGGCCTCTGTATCTGTTAGTCCTAGTGAAGGAGGCGTGGTCTCTTCACCTAGTGAATGAGGTGTTAATATAAATCTGATTAAAGGAGGTGTGGTCTCCCTGTCTATTAGTCCTAATGAAGGAGGCATGGCTAAAGTGTCTGTTAATATCCTAAATATCTGGTAGTCCTGATGAAGAAGGCATTATCTCTTAGTCCTAATGAGGGCGTGGTCTATGTGTCAGTCCTCATAAATAAGGTGTGGCCTCTGTGTCTGACTGTCACAGTAAATGAGGTGTTACTATTATTAGTTAATGATTGAGCGGGGGAGAGAGGAACACCATCCTCCCCACCCTGAGAGCACAGAATATTCTGATACACACAGCAGGAGCGCTCGTTTACACTTTTGTGGCATCCCATATGTCTGTTTGAGCCTGCAGCAGTGAAATGGTTGAGTAATTACATTACTGTGCGCTGAGCTTGAACACACACACCATGCTTAGCATTCTTCGCAATGTTTTTTCCAGGAATGTGTACAGCCGAAAGCGTCTCTCGTTCCTTTATGTTTTTAAGTTTTTAACATAGTCCTGTTAGAGACGCTGCTTCCTTTCAATCCTTCATTCAGTGCTGCGTAGCGATGGTGAGAATATGCTTTAATGTTTGTTCTTCAAAGGATTAGCAAGCTTGATTGAGTGAGCTAAATCCCCATGCCTCATACGGCATGCATGTTTTATTCATTAAACGAAGCTGTAGAAGATGCACAGTGGCTGAATTAAGCAGATATAGTTTAAGTCAGAATTTGGCTCTGATGCTAACTGATAGCGACATCAAAAACACCTCTTTGGTTTTCTCTGTGACACTCTTAGTATATATATTTTATTTCACCTCATAAATTTGAATGCTTAAAAACTACCTAGATAGATAGATAGATAGATAGATAGATAGATAGATAGATAGATAGATAGATAGATAGATAGATGTATTTTATTGAAGGAACATGGGAGGAACATGGTATTTTTATCTGTTTATAGTTTCATTTTCGTACATTTGTGGAATGCCTGTGAAACAAGTTACTTCCTGTTCTCACTTACTTTATAGAAGCCATAAACAGTTGTTCCCTCACCAGCCTCTCTTTTCTTCCCCTCTATGTGACGCGTCCACTGTACAAGTCCTAAAGAAAGCGTAACGTATTAAAACGAGTGCTATAATATACTGTATAATAACTGCATTTTGGCTTTATTGTAACTCTTTGCATTGTAACAACAAAAAGTAAACATTTATAAACCTGTCGATGATGACGGTTTCTGCCTCGACTCTCTGGATTCTGACCTGAATATTAAAATCTGTGTTTACATCCTATCACTTGTCTCTCGTGAGTTCCATGTCTGGATATAATCACGCTGTTATTGGTATAATAGGACTGTAAGTAGAACAGGAAGGCTCTCCTGACCGCATTAAGCGCTTTTATCATCGCACTCTTCCACTCCCACAGATAAAAGCCTGCATATTTATCATGACCTTCGACTAAATCTCAAATCATCGAGGTCAAATAAACACACATGCTTTTCCCTCCCTCACAATGAGCTGTTGCTGCATCAAATAGCCGCGTGGAATACAGATTAGATCACAATCAGAGGGAAACGATCGAGCAGCTGAAGGGAAGAGAGAATGCTAATCACTCACCTGGAGTTTCAGCTCCTTAATACACAACATCAATCTGTGGATCTTGATCAGATCTTGGTAACACTGTGTGTCTGATGCAGGCGGAGTTTATTTATCCGACTTATTGTCCTATAACAGCAAAGAGTTTTATGTCTATCACTGCAGTTTGACAATTATTACAATCTTCAATTTATTAAAGAACAACGTATCATCCATTTTATCGATTTGTAGTTACACTTAATGTTCTGGAAACCAGTTAGTTCCTGTTCTCACTTACGTTACAGCAGCTTTCACCAGTCGTTCCCTCACCAGCCCCTTTTTCTCTCTCTTGTAGTTAATGAGACAAAAAAGTTTTGGAGTTTGTCATGTTACTGAGAAACCACAAAGCATAAACTTCTTTTGTCCTGAAGATGAAGCTTTACCTCTAAATGTTACAAATCACTGACACTGGAGACTCCTTCCTTAGCTGTTAAATAAACATCTCCTTATAGAAAACTTCACCATATAACGCACTGGTTTTAAATGCGTCTACACCACAGCGCTGTTGAATTCTGAATAGTGATTGGTCAGAAGGTGTTGACTAATTTTCTATAACGTTAATATTAATGCACTCATTCTAATGCGTTATCATTTCTACAGTAACAGCTCATGCACAGGGACTTGTATGACCACATTCTCTAAGACTAATAATAAACAGATTGTAAAAAAAAAAAAACATTTCTGAATTGAAAAGTTCAGAAGTAATTTTTTATTGAGGAAAACAGATGCAGGTTGGTGCAGTTTAAATAATTTCCGCCCATCAGCACAGAAAGGTCACTCTCATTACTCAGTAAACAAATGTCACAATCTAAAATATGCGCTTTTAGATAAGAGACAGGAACACAACACTGAAGCACAAGGGGCGAGAGATTTCTTTGAAATCGCTTAAAACCATTAATTGTTCTTTGGTTGCCCCTCTGGTGTAATCCTTAACGGTTCTTTGTAGAACTCTGAGAAACATACCCCAGGGGATACTGAGAGGGGGGAAGAATGAGCTCTCCAGGAGGATGGACCCAAGGATTTGGACCCACGCAAACGGCCAGACAATGATAAACACAAGATGAACCTGTGAGAAGTTGCACAGCCTTAAAATCCCCCAGCCAACAACCAGAGAGAACCAGAGGAGGTGCCAACCAGTGGAGGTGTGCTGAGGGTGTTTGGATCCTCAAGGAAGAGAAATCCAAGAACATCAACCATCTCGCTACTCTTTAAGCGTGTCGTGTTACCGAGAAACCGCAAAGAAGCGTAAACTCCTCTGTCCTGAAGATGTCCGAAAACTTAAAGTTACAGCTTCACCTCTGACTGTTACAAAGCACTGACACTGGAGACTCCTTCCATCAATGCTCAGTAAACATCTCCGTACAGAAAACGTCACCATGCCAACAATTACAAACATTTTTAATCTGTCTATGTCGACAAGTCCCTGTGAAATATACTATAAATATACTACACTGTTTCCTATAGAAACAATAATCTATTAGAATAAGATCGATATTGAAAGTGTCTTATTCTGCTGAAGGTTTTATATAACAACTATTTATTCTATACTGAGTTATTATTTATGAGCGGTTTTATTTATTACCTGTAGCTTATTCTTTCTCATAACTCACCTTGACTTTTCATCATGAATGAAAGGTGATATATGAATAAAGTTATGCAAATCAACTTCAATGCGAATGCCATATTTATACATTTATTCACACGGAGTTGTCCTTCAAGCCCCATCTCAGAAACCCCTCTGTATATATCATGCTAATATGAGCTGGCAGTGAGGTCCGAAATGAAAAGACGCTTTCATATGACGGAGACGTGAAAATGCCAATAAAATGTCGTAAACTCAGAATGACATGAGAAGATATCCTAGTAATTAAAAGCTAATTGAATTACACTTTATTAGACTGGATTAATGACTTCCATAAATAGATGCACAGGCATTTTTTTTTTTTTTGCTTTATTATTTTAATTTTATTTCACTATCGCTTGTTGGAGATTTATGTACAAGGTGCTGGAATTAAAATGTGTAAATAAACTGTAGGAACACAGAAGACTGATGAAGAAGAAGAAAAGGAAGAAGAAAAAGGAGAAGAAGAAGAAGAAGAAGAAGAAGAAGAAGAAGAAGAGGAAGAAGAAGAAGAGGAAGAAGAAGAAGAAGAAGAAGAAGAAGAAGAAGAAGAAGAAGAAGAAGAAGAAGAAGAAGAAGAAGAAGAAGAAGAAGAAGAAGAAGAAGAAGAAGAAGAAGAAGAAGAAGAAGAAGAAGAAGAAGAAGAAGAAGAAGAAGAAGAAGAGGAAGAAGAAGAAGAAGAAGAGGAAGAAGAAGAAGGAGAAGAAGAAGAGGAAGAAGAGGAAGAAGAAAGCCGTTACTGTCACATTGACTCTCTGATCATTAGCTCAGGTTTTTAACCACGGAGCAGAATATTAATGACTTACCTAACCAGACTTTATTTATTTATGTATTTATTTATTTATTTATTTATACTTACCTACTCAGTTAATTACTAATTACTTACTTATTTGCTTACTGAATTATTTACTTACTTACAACTTAATATTTACCTACACATGTAATTAGCACTTACCTATTTACAGCTTAATCTTACAACATATTTAATTACTATTTACTACTTATTTGCTTAGTTAATTATTTATTTACTTATTTACTTACATGCAATTTAACTTTAAATAGACACTAAATCACTACTTACTTTTATATTTATTCATTTATTTAACCGCTACATTTACATGTACTTACTCACTTACATACGTACAACTTAATACTTCATTACTACAATAATTTACTACATATTTACTTTCTTAATTATTTATTTACTGACAACTTAATCATACCTAGACACATATTTACTTATTACTTATATACATTTATTTACTTATTTACTTACTCACTTAATTATACGTACTTAGTTATAGACTTACTTTCACACTTAATTAGTGTTCCTCATTTACTTCCTTCTTCCTACACACTTAATTCTTTCCTTACTTTCCTTTTTACTCAGTTATTTATACACTTTTTACTTATAACTTACCACCACACTTATTTACTACTTACTACTTATTTAATTAATTAATAACTACTTACTTACTATTTACTCATTAACTTAATCTTACCATCAGTATTTATCTATTTATTTTTTACATTTATTTACTTACAACTTAACACTTACCTGAACACTTAATTCCTACTTATTTATTTACTTTACCTCTGTATTTACTTACTGTTTACTTAGTTCTTTACTTACTTGTAAACTTACGTATATATACTTGTACACAGATTGTACTGAAAATGAAAAATGCTGTGTGAATAAAATTCTTAGAATTACATTCTAATAGAATTTGTTATAAAATATCAGTGCTCCTAATACTGAATAAATCTGTTTATCTGAGTAAGTTGTAATTTAGCAGTTTTATGTGTGTACAAAAGCATTCTGTAAGAGATCTGTATTCAGAAAGTCAGCGAATCATGAATATCTAATGTATATAAAATATGCTTGTGTTACAGAGCAATTTGTTCGCCTCGGAAACAGACGATGTTACTCTAAATATGCAAAATAATGAGACGACGCGATGCAAATACACAAAACAATGACAGCCAAATAAACAGGTGAACACAATTATGGCGTGGTGCCGTTTGAGTCGGTGAAGCGTGTTGGGTCTGGCAGTAGAGGTGTGCTCTGTAAGCGCAAACACACTGCACGTCTGCAAAAATACAGAAAAATCAACCTGCAAGGTCGCGGCGTCCTCCGCTTCCCTGCTCGCTGAGAGTTATCCAGGCCATGTGATTCAATACGCCTCGTTCTGTTACAGCTAATATTTTCATCTAAGGTTTAAATTGAATGAAGTCTGAGGTACTGAAAATATTACCGCAACCCTAATAAGTAACAAAAAAACACTCAATGAATGTGAAATGAAACACCGTTCAAATACGTCTTAATGATTTTCCTAATAAATAAACTCTCTTCTAATAAAATGTAGTCATTCAGATTTTTTTTTTTTTTTGCCAAACTGCGATTCGAACATACGCAAGCTGCAGGAACACACACAGATCTTAATCGAATTCAGAGGCGGTGATTTCATTATTCATTTGAGCTGAAGGGATAAAAACAGGGTGTAATGAGAAGCAGGGATGTCAATCTGTCCAATTAGCTTTAGCACACACACACACACACACACACACACACACACACATACACACAGCTACAATCTATTTTATTGACCTATAGCAGAGGAGGAACAAGACAAAAACAAAACACACCGTCAGGCTGCACACAGAGGAGGAACGACACACGCGAAAGATCGCCCTAACAACAAACAAACACTGCAGACTGCATAAAACGTTTCGTTTGTTTGTTGAGGCTTTAATTATGCAACATATCGGCTAAGCTAGCAAAATAACCAGTTAGCTGCTAATATGCTGAGAAGTTTTCTGTAAAGAGATGTCTATTTAACATGTATGGAAGGAGTCTCCAGTGTCAGTGCAGCTGTAACGTTTCCGACATCTTCAGGACAGAGGAGGCTGGTGAGAGAACGACTGTCTGTAGCTGCTATAACGTAAGTGAGAACAGGAACTAACTTGGTTTACGTTTTCAGACGTTCTACAACATAATAAAAGTATCACGTATATAAATAAATAAAAAATGAGCCGAGACGTTGGAGGTAATGGACAGAAAGTGCTTTGTTTCTAAAATCACTAACAATAAAGTAAAGAGAAACAAAGGAAGTTTAAAAAAAGAGAAAGCTTTTATGAGCGAAACTCCGAAATCCTCTGTCCTTCTTCATATTACATAAAGTTTCTTAATCCTCGTACGAAGTAATCTTCAGCTGCGCTCTTAGGCAACACAATTATCTTCTCAAATTGTTGTGAGCGTCTTCTTATTTATATTTATTTCTGCACTTTTAAAAACAGACTCATGATGAAGGTCACGAAATGACGATGTTTCCTCTGAGTCCGGCCACGTTGCTGTAAAATCCGTGTGCACTTTTATAAAGAGGGAAAAAAGCAAAACAGATTTGCAAAGTGCCGCATAATTAGATGATAATTAGAAATTTTTCATGCACAAACACAATAATTGCTGAACAAGTTCAACACAAGCAAAATTCAGCTGGAGGCCAAAGAGAACACGCTGACAAAACACTCCTTCAAATCTCTCTATACGGATAAAGAGCTCAGTCAGGAGACGCTTGGATTCATTCACTGTGGCACAAACCACGAGGCAGACAGACAGACAGACAGACAGACAGACAGACAGACTGAACATTGATTATATTCCCATAACAGCATGTAAATTGTAATATTTCTTGTATTAATCGTGACCGTTTTGATGCTTCGTACAGTACGTGTGATTACAGAGAGTTGGGTTGGTGCTTTTGCGTCGCTGCGCCTCACCGGAGAGCCGGTGCCTGATTTCCGCCTCTGGTCATTACCTCCGTTTAGAACGTTGATGTTTTTGTTGTGTTTGCTGACGGCGTTTCAGCTCTGATTAGAGTTCACATCACTCAGAGCACCACGTCACCCAGATTCACCCTGAGATCTGCTCCTGCTCCACCACCCCTGTCACGGTGTGATGGGGGAAATATTGGCCATGCTGACCTTTCTGTCATTCGCACACACACACACACACACACACACACACACACTACAGCCTTCCTGTCTCCATGATTATTATTAGTTCCTTACAGGTTCTAAGTCGAGACCCTCCAACAGAGCGAAACTTGTCAGAGACGGTTATCTAGTTATGAGAGTTATTGAGTTAGGACACTCTTTATGAGGCTAAGAACCCTCGAAGAACCCTTTTCTCTAAGACTGCGCCCAGTATTAAGACACCTGACATGTTCTAGGTATAATAATAATAATAATAATAATAATAATAATAATAATAATAATAATTGAAATAAATTTTCTTTGGTTGTCTCTCTGAGGGAACAGTTAAGGTTTAATGGCTAAGAACTCTTAATTATCCAACAAAACCCTTCAAGAACCCTTGAAGAACCCTTTTTTGCCTGAGAGTGTATCATGTACCAAGAAGCTAAATGTTAAACATCCAACAGGTTCTAGGTACGGAGAAGAAAATATTGTGTAATAATATTATAACTACCTTTACAGGTTCTCTGGCTGTCTCTCTGGAGGAACCTTAAAGGTTCTTTGTAGAACCCATGTGTGTCTTTGATGGAACCCTTTCTTTAATGGAAGGGTTAGCAAGTGGAACCCTTTTAGGAGGATAAGAAATCTTAATTATCCAACGAATCCTTAAACAGTTTCAAACTTTTTATTCACAAATAGAAACTAAATATATATATGAGTTATTTTAACACGAATGTACAGTCCTGTTCTACAGGTTCCATGCTGAATCCTACAACAGCTTCCACTGTAGAAAATTAAAACCATTTTACAAAGCTAAAGAAAGGGCTAGAAGAAAATAACTAAACACACATCGCCATGGGAACAGTGAAGCAATGATGAATTATGATGATTTATTATTGAATTGTGATGATTTTCATTTAACTGCATAATAACTGAATCAATGGCAAATAATCATACATAGTTCGTATGTTCAGTACACAGTGTTTTTTTTTAAAACTTCACCGAAATTCTGATCATACACACACTCCTGATGAACTGAATAAAAAAAGAAAATATGAAATATTCATGCATATTCAAATAAATGCAAAAAAACCAAAACAAACCTTCTAACAAGCGAAGCCCTTCTCACTCTGATGTTAGGTGACAGATGCTCTGGGTTATGTCATGTCAAACGTTTTGTCTTTATTTAAACTGCAGTTTGTTGGAGGCATGGTGTGTGTGTGTGTGTGTGTGTGTGTGTGTGTGTGTGTGTGTGTGTGTGTCACACTGATTCGAGGACAGCGTGTTTTTTAAGGAACTTGAGGTCATTTTCCACCACATTAACTTTATTTCAGAACTGAGGAGCTTTTTGAGGAACTTGTGATGAAGGCGAGTTACTGTTCCCACGCTAAAGTTGATTATTTTCCCATAACATCACATCCCCAAGTGTTTTATTCCTCTTACACCACAGCAATTTACCAACGATTGCAATTTTTAGTAGCTATAAACAGTCATTTCCTCACCTGCTTCTCTTTTTTCTAAAAGAATGACAAAAATCACAGCTTGTCATGTCACCGAGAAACCACCAAAAGCGTAAACTCCTCTGTCCTGAAGACGTACGAAAATTTAAAGTTACAGCTTTACCTCTCCTTACTAGAAACTTAACAACCCTAATTTATTAAATTAATTAAAAGAAAGTGAGAATGGAGTGACTCTTTGCTTAAACCTGTTAAATGTGTGAGATTAACATGCGAACAACGTAAGACTCATATTAAATTATCATCTTTTTAATTTTACACACCTGAGAGAGGGAAAACTGAGAGGTTGTTAAACATATGTCTGGTTATTCCCAGGTTTTCAAACACACACACCCACACACACACACACACACACACGCACATACACACACACACACACACACAAGTAAAAAAAAAAAACATGGTCCACGAAAATGAAAACACATTTTACCCAGTTGAGGGTTATCATTTAAAGCAGTGATAGAGAGGAACAGAATGCATGCTTTGTTGCCATTTGTGTGTGTGAGTGTGTGTGTGAGTGCGAGTGTGTGTGTGTGAGTGTGAGTGTGTGTGTGTGTGTGTGTGTTGTGGTAGAAACACGAGAGCCCCTGCCAGGCATATACAAAGCGATATGGAAATTCTCACTGAATTATTCATCCATGCAGCTTTACATGTTAATCTTACACACACACACACACACACACACACACACACACACGCACACACACTATCATCACAGTGGTGTAGAAGAACTCTTTACAGAGAATTACAGAGAGAGACAGATTTCTTTCTTTCTTTCTTTCTCTCTCATGTGAGCATCTTAGGAAACGTAGACATGTGGGCAGGGCTGCAGGGTAGAGTTGGTGTTGCACCATGCATTTAATATATATATTTTTTTTTACACCTACACAATCAAAACATCAAATGAACACAGGATATGTGCAGCAGCCATGCTGAAGTCTAAGTCCAGGTTTTCGGACAGGATGTGGGCTGAACGCTGACTGTGGAGCACAGGAGAGACTAAACACCCTGATGTGGGCTTGTGTGATTATCACAACACAAACCTTTTCAGCTCTACTGTGATTTTATGGCTCTGTATTCAGATTGTGAGCTGCACTCTGTCCCGAACGTGATACCGATAGTGCACTATTAATCAGAAAAAGCAATTACAATACAATCTACTCCAAAACCGCGTCTAATGCCCTCAAAATACGCATCGATTAGCGTAATCTGAGCATTAGTACGAAACACACAGATGTCAGAACAGCTGACGAGGCGGAAAAACTCATATACGACTCATCACTGCTGTTTCCACATTTACAGCCTGCCATTAAATCTCTTCAGCTTCGTGATGGCCATGTTCTGCTCTGCTGAAGCTCACTAGTGGCCTCTCACACACACACACACACACACACACACACACACACACACACACACACACATACTTCCCATACAATAGTGCTGGTCTATATGACAAGCCTGAAATGGAAAGAACAGACGCTGCAGAAAACATCGGAAATTAAAGAAAACACCACAAAGTGCACATAAATGTGGCTTTTAGAGTGAAAGAGGTAAATCATATGGTTCAACTCCAATCCAGACACATGCACACACACAAACACACACACACAAACACACACAGATGTTGATGCAGCAGAATTCTGCCAAATGGCCAAAAACACGGAAAAATATATGGAGCGATGCTGGAGAAAGAGTACATTTTTAATATAAATAAATAATCAGAAATCACCACATTGCTCTGCCGAGGAAGCTAATGAGCTGGAAGGTTAGAGTTAGAGGTTAGGATTAAGGTTAAAGTTCGGGTTAGAGGTTAGGGGTTAGGGGTTAGGGGTTAGAGAAGTCATTGCTGAAGGATTTTTTGTTCAGAATGAATACGGAATTATCCGAGTCATTATCCGTGTCTTCCTACACAAAACCCTCACCTGTACGAGTCAAATCAATAGCATTATGATGTATATCCGCATAAATCTGCGCTTTGTTCAGGGTGAAGCTCTGTGCGTCCTCCTCCTCTCCTCGCTTTCACGTTCAGCAGAGACGTTTCCTGCAACAAATCGATTTGTGAGCACAAAAATGAAATCCTCGTAATTAAAACGTTTTATTTAGCATTCTTCACTATTGTGCCGTCGGTTACAAGCTGCTGAAATTAATTTGAGGTGAAATGAGTCAGAATCTGAGAAACAAGGCCTTTTTTTTGCTCTCTAACACTCCTGCATGATGCTGTGACCAGAACAGAGAGAAAAAAAAATCCAATTTCTGAATTTCTCACCACGACACATCGACCCTCTTGTGCCTGACCCACCGTTTCTGTCTGGCTCTGTTTCAAACTCCTAATCAGACAAAATGCTCTCTCGCTGTTTAAATGAGCCAAAGCGGCTGCCCACGCGTCTGACACCTGCTCACCGCTGCACGGGTCGTTATATTAACATCGCCGGCTTCTCCGCATTGACGTCTCGCTCTAGACTTTACATTAAACCATCTTCTTATTCAGGCACTAATTATATATAAAATACTCGTCCATGATCTTATCAATCTTCAGCAGTATGCACTATTTTCGGTCTAAAAACATCTCACATATATCCAGTGACGTGTAAAGAACGTGTCTAAGCTCTAGAAGTATCGCAAACACTTAAAAAATTACTCATAAGTCTTAATTTTCTTTTTGTGGACCAACTCACAGG
This sequence comes from Pangasius djambal, assembly GCA_022985145.1. Lineage (NCBI taxonomy): Eukaryota > Metazoa > Chordata > Actinopteri > Siluriformes > Pangasiidae > Pangasius > Pangasius djambal. Next base: position 27,246,221 of record CM040984.1, on the reverse strand, counting down.
CCACTTTATTAAGAACACGCATACACCTGCTCATTCATGCAGTTATCCGGTCAGCCCATCGTGTGGCAGCAGCACAACACAGCTCAAGAGCTTCAGTCAAAGTTCACACCAAACATCAAAATTGGAGGAAACGTGATCTCAAAGATGTGACTTGACCGTGGCATGGCTGGGCTGGGTATTTCAGAAACTGCTGATCTCCTAAGAGAGGTCAGAGGAGAATGGACAGACAGGTTTGAGCTGAAAGGAAGACTACAGTCACTAGAACAGATAGATGTTCCTTATCAGCTTGGTTAGTCTGCTGGCATGTCCTGCTTTGACGGCACTACTCCAGATTACTGCTGTGTTAAAGATGGCACCCACCACAACTGACTGGAAGAACATGCATAGCATCCTGTTGCATGCATTGAAGGACCTGAGCTTCCTCAAAAAACAGAGTCTGCTCTGTCCCTTCTTGTAGACTGCCTCAGTGTTGCGTGTCCGATCCAGTCTAGGTGCACTCAAGGGTACCTGAAGGATTCCACCACTTCCACGTCCTCCCCAAGGATAGAGCCACATTGGGCTGTAGGTTGTTCCTTCCACACCACTCAACGAAGCTGTCGATCACAGCTCTCTACCCCGACTCCTGCCCTTCACTTACACTTCCCACTACAGCAGAGTCATCAGAAAATTTCTGTAGAGGACACGTTCTGGAGTTGCAGATGGAAATATTCCTTCTGGAGCTCCTGTGTAGCTCACCACCTTGTCTGACACACAGTTCCTCAAACGCACAAACTGGGGTCTAGCTGTCAGGTAGTCCGGGATCCAGGAGGTTGTGGTGGCTTCTCTCTGCATTGCTTTAAGCTTTTCACCAAGCAAGAAGGGTTGTATGGTGTTAAAGGCACTGGAAAAGTCAAAGAACATGATCCTTACTGTACTGCCAGGTTTGTCCAGGTGAGAGTGGGCCCTCTGTAGAAGACAGACAATGGCATCATCTACACCCACTTAGTGTTGATATGCAAAATACAGTGGGTTCAGTGATGAGCCAACTTTAGGTCTGAGATAGGCAAGAAGCAATCTCTGCAGAGTCGTGTGTGAAGTTAAAGCGACTGGCCTGCAGTCATTGAAAACTGTCAGATACACTTTCTTTGAAACTGGAACTAGACAAGATGTTTTGTAGAGTGCAGGGACCAGAGAACAGGAGCATCAGCACCTTTGCTTTTAACCTCTGAAATGGAGTAGAAGGGGGAGGGTGCGTTCAGCTCTTTATGCTGGCCTAAATGTTATCGTCAGCTCTTTTGAGGATTGCGTGATGATTTAGCAATGCAGATTTAGTGCATGATGCTAAACTGGTGGTTGCAATCTTTGATTATTTGTCAGCTACATTAGCCAGGTCCGGTGCAAAACTTAACAAGGAAAACTCAGATACTAAACATGTTTTGGCTGACTGATTACATTCGGAGAAAACTGTATTTTTGTCCAAACTTTTCCTTTAATTGCAGCTCATGAGTTTTGGAAGAGCATGTCATTATACTTTAAATCATCATCGATCGTTAAATAGCTCATCTCAGTACGGTGGCCTGCTGGAGGCCGAGTGTGTGTGTATGAGGATAGGTGTGTGTGTGTGTGTGTGTGTGTGTGTGTGGGTGGGTGGGTGTGTGTAATGGGAGCGATTTATGAGCCATGTGCTTTAGGGTGTGTGTGCATTTGCTTGAGCATTATCAGCTCTATAAATTACACACACTGCAATGAGCCCGGCAAAGTGCTCTGCTCCATCATACTTAGCCGCTCTGTCCTTATCTGCGCTGCCTCGTGTCCCCAGAGTCCACATTCTTTCTGTTTCTCATTTTATCTCTCTCTCTCTGTCTCTCACTTGTTCCTGAGGGACTAATGTGTCCTCGTCGCTCCGTTTGGACTCTGAGAGAAACGCTCATCTGTTTAGACTGAGCTCTGACACGGGACTTTCTGTCCACATTAACAGCTGCTGCTTTGCCAATACAGAGCCTACACACACACACACACACACACACACACACACACACTGCTGCAGCCAGTGAATTCTGGATTCTGATTGGCCACAAGGTGTTGATTAAGGTTAATATTAATGCGCTTGTCGTTTCTATAGTAACAGCTCATACACAGGGACTTGTACGGCGGACGCTCCACATAAACGGATTAAAAACGTGTATAATTGTTGATATAGTTGGTGAACTTTTCTGCAAGGAGATGTTCATTTATGGAAGGAGTCTCCAGTGTAACCCTAAGTTTTCTGACATTCCTCAGGACAGAGGAGTTTACACTTTGCGGTTTCTTGGTGATACGACAAGCTTGAACACCCGTGAGCGCATTTCATGGCCACTTTTTAAACCAGAGAAACATAAATAAAATAAATAAAATGTTCCATGACGTTCCTGATTGGTTAAATCTAAGGACGGTAGTCATTTTGGTATCACCATCGGAATATGTATCGATGAGTAACAGAAAAAAAACCCTGTCAATTCAAGTCAAAGCACAGCATGCAGTTGCTAAGCAACAGTGTTCCCTCGACCTGAAACGTTCAAACAGTAAGCGTATCGTGTTTTTCGACTCCCTGTGATGATCTCAGCATGAGCGTAACTTCTTTATGGAAGCTACATGACATGTCTCATCACTTCCTACAATAATGACTTTCAGACTGAGTTGAAATTTGAAGTGTGAGATCAGAATGTTTTAAAAATAGGGCACTTTTTTTTAAAACACACAGGCACTTTCTTTCTGTTAATTAAAATTCCTGAACTGTTTTGCCTCTGACACGTCGTTCACAACAGCTGCATGCACACGATTGCACCGTTCAGTGTGAAATTCGTTAATTTTCAGCTCGCGTCTCAGCGACAGGAACCCGTGAAAGCCAGGTAGCACCTTTCCGCCGCTGCTTTCGCGAGATGGTGCGAGACGCTGCCTCTTTTTATACACCAACAATGCAGCGTACACAGCTGGCTGCTGTCATCAGACCGAGTCGAAGATTTCACCCAAAACATCACCTAAAGCTCTGAGAAGACAGCTGCAGTGGAGAGAACGTGTGTGCATTTATTCTTGTACGGTCATGGACCTGCTTGTTCATGATAATTAAAGTGTGTTTTCACTGTTGGTTTGAATAACAGGTCAGGGTTGTGATTGTGGGGTTCTGTGGTTGTGTGAGTGGTCGTTAGGTGTTGATTAACGTTCTATAACAGCAGCTCTGACAGTAGTGCAGCTGCAAATCACAGGTTTATATTAAAGCACCTGCTCTAAGAAAGAAAGAAAGAAAGAAAGAAAGACGGTTCTTCAAACATTCAAGTAATGCCAGGTCTGGTTTACTCTTTTTGCATCTTTTTGGTAACACGGCAAGCTGCGTTTCTGTTTTCCTTTCAACTATTAAAGAGCAGCTGGCGAGAGAACGACTGTGAAAAGCTGCTATAACATAAGTGACAACAGGCACTAACTTGTTTCACAGAACATTAAATGTGACTATAAAGGGATTAAAAGTTTGACATGTTTTTTAATAAATAGGAAATGTAATCACTGGTAAACTGCAAGGGTGGAAGAGGAATAAAACACTCAGGGATGTGCTGTTATAGGAAAATAATCAGTTTGGTGTGTATTTCGAGCTTGGAGGATATAATTATCAGTCCCAGTTCTGTTATTGTTCTCTTCTCAGCATTAAAGGACCACATTCCTTCAACCTTCAAGCTAACATTAGCCACAGAATACAGCTCAACAGATCGCGAACTAGCCAAGTGACATTAGCTAGCTAGCTAAAGCACAAGATCTTATTGTGAGAGAAATCAACTCTGATCTCTCATCGGTCCATCGCTCCACTTCACATTTGATCTTTCTTTATTTCTTTATGATGTTAATGTTTTACATGATTTTATTCTTCGGATGTGATGTTCTCAGATTAATGAATTCCATGAATATACAGTGCATCCAGTAACTGGACACCATTCTATGGTTTCTGATGGTTTTCTAACAGCATGTAATGGTCTGATCGCAATGTAATGGGTTCTAATGACTACACATATGTCTAAATAACTTCCTCTTCAGACAGTAGCTAGGGAAGTGCTTCTTTCATTCATTTTTTTTTAAATTCATTCTTCCTAGTCAGCGTCTAGACCACTCCAGTAGTTGTACGAACAAGAATTAGCCTCCAGTCTTTCAGGTTCTGAATCCTTATACACTTCCCAAGCACTTCATACTTCATTTAGTCATCAGTGTCTGACTAAACTTATTCTTATTGCCCCACACAAGAGCTGTGTACTGGTCTGCACTACACTGTCCTTTACTGTGCCGCTTGTCCTGTGTCGTAATTGTTGTACTGTCTTGCGCTGTTGCACTCGTTCGCACATGTACACTTTATGTAGTACTGTGTATGTCTTTATAGTCTTCTTTAGTTGTGTGTAGTCTCATGTAGCTTTGTGGGTTTTTTTTTAATGTAGCATGATGGTCCTGGAGGAACGTTGTCTCATTTCACTGTGTACTGTACCAGCTGTATATGGCTGAACTGACAATAAAGCCACTTGAACATGAACTTGAAGTCATTTTTTATAGACAGAAAAAAACATATATACTATTAAGATACAACAATTCAGTTAATTAAACTCTGAATATTTCATGGATCTGTAGCTGCATTAGAATCTGGAGATAAAGTGTTTGCTGTAAACCATTACACCGAACCCCTTCAGGGCGTGAAAAATACTTCTTTTTTTTCAGCACAGAAGAAGGAAAGAAAGGAAGAAGGAAAGGGCGTTAAAAATAGCTGCTCGTCAATTCTCGGCCTTTCAGCTCGAACCAAGAGCAGAAAAGAGAATAAATGAATGTAGTTATGGATGAATAATTGAAGACAGATCTGCCTTTGCAAGCGAGGGAAGCAGTCTAACAGGAAACAGAAGCGGATGGTTTCCAGAAGCACAGCAATACATTCAACTAACGAGAACCATCTGACGACTCTGACAGCTTTTGAGAAAGAGGGTGAGATGCAACAAACGTGTGTCAGGTAAAGATCCAAACGGGGAGAGGAGACAAAAGTTAGACCACACTTTATAGGTGGATGAACAAACAGAATACAATCATTCACAGCTCCAGAGCATCCTGTTCTCCCAAAGTTCTCATATGTGACTCCTCTACCAAATTTTTCTTCACAGGCTTTATTAAAGTTCTAAACTTTTTGCCTTCCAGACCAAAGGGTTCTGCAATGGTTCTTAAAGGTCAAGATCTCGCTGCTTTAGCGTCCTGAACTCTTAAGACCTCATCATCCTTCGACGTTCGCCTAGCTTCCATGAAAAGCATGACGTAACTGAGGAGAAAACAGACGTCATGCAGAGGCTTCATGCACACGGGAGCTGGGCGAACTTCATGGACAAACACAGGCCTGTGATTGGTCATTACAAACCAGGTTGTGCCCAATCCAGTTCTTTCCAAGTATCACATAGGTTTCACTAGCACCCTAAATCCTCCATTTATTTAATGGTCTCACATAAAACCTGCACCTTAATTCTCTTTTCTCTTTGGTAATATGGAACAAAATATGCGTTCTTCCACTTCCTCATCTGTTTTTTAATCCCATTTTCTCCCAATTTGTTCATTCACCAATTCCCACCCACCAGCCAGCTCTTCCCAATCACACAAAAGCACTAAATCAGGGAGAGTGAATGCTCACACAGTCTGAAAAAAGGGTTATCTGCTCTCTTACACATACATGAGCTCACAGACGCCCATGATTGGCTAGATTGGAAAGACTTGTCTCTCAACAATAGAGCAAATGTTCCATCATTTGTTTACATTCTTCCAAACAACTCCTGTGTTGGTGTAGTTTACGCTACCAGCATTTTGCAGCAGTCCATCTTCTTCCTGTAGTCATAGGAATTATTGTAAAGTTTTAATCGTAGACATCAACTCCACATTAAACAGACCTGCCAATGTTTACGCATTTTGCGTAGGAACTCCACATTTTAACACCATAGTATGCTGTTACGAGTTATCACTAAAAAATGCGCCAAAAGTCTTCTTTTTTCCCTAATAAAAATGGCAGATGAGCCAATCGACAAGTGATTGACAGTTGTGTAGGTGTTTTAAACTCTCCACTGTTGACTTACCTCCTGGAGGCCCCGCCCCCTTCCCCCGTCTCACATTAGTAATGTTTTTCTAATCTCAGCTCGATTTTCCTACTAGAAATATACAATGACACGGCATCCTCGCCTTCTGTCACAGTAAACGGAGAATGTTTCGAGTTCATTAACGTGCATTTTTTACACACGGGTGTAAATAACTTCCTCCTCAGACAGTACCTAGGAAAGCATGTGTCCTTACTCAGCGTCTAGACCATTCCAGCAGTTGTACGAACAGGAGTTAGCCTCCAGTCTTTCAGGTGCTTACAGATTTCCCAAGCACTTGAGAGTGTCTGACTAAACTTAAATCTTTATTAAATGGAACTGAACTGTGGAGACCAGAGATGAAGAGAAGTGAGCGAGATGAGGAGAGAAGAAAAGAACAGAGATCTGTTTTGTTTTATTTTTTCCCCCTCAGAAACGAGATCCTCCACATCTATTCAATTCTGTGTGTGTTAAAAGGGATACATGAAAGTGCACACACGCAGAGACAGTGATTTAGAAATAAAACACAAAAGCGAAAGGAGGGAACGAGACGAGCCTTTGATCCACCATGAGAACGTCACTGTGATGCTTTTTGTCTCCTGCCTGATCTCGTTCCTCTTAACTAGAGCTTCCACTTCCTTTAAGGGAATGCGAGCTCTTGTTTTTTGACAAAAAAAACTGCTCACTAGAGTCAGAGTTTGCTGGAGATGAAGTAGATTTAAGTCCATTTTTAGGACATTTGATTTATATTACGCTATACTTATGTAATAATACACATTTTTATAAAGCCAAAACACATTCCATCCAGTCACACTGCCTCAAAAGCTAATGTATAAAAGTGAGAAATTAAAAAGCACTTGGGAAGAAAGTGATGTCCTAATTTTAAGGGTGGAGCTTAAGTTAAAGTTGATCAGTCGAACACAAGCTTAATCATGTGACAGTTATCATCCCCAATTCACCAACATCAGCTACCTCGCTAGAGAACATTCCTACTTGCTTTAATCATTCCCTACAAGATACAGTAATTGACCTAAAACTAGCTAGCATGCTAGTTAACAAAGATTCGTAACAGACTTGTAACATGTTGCATGACTCGTAACGTGCAGGTTGAAGAGGAAGCATGTAATTGCAGACGCCTGGTGTGTTTTGCTGCTTATAAATCCTGACTTGTCTTTTTCTTTGTGCCATGACTTTCTGAGTTAGAGGCGTGTCAATAACAAAAAGCCCCAATAACGATGTGATGCCAACAGCAGACAGCAAGATTTAAAGTCTTGCCATTGATAAAAAATAAATTTTTTTAAAAAGAAGTGTTCCTATGCCGTCACCCAACCAAAACCACCTGAACACTCACCATGTCGTAATCACCACCTCCTGACCTCCTGTGCACAAACTTCCGAGGTGGTTTTTTTATCAGGCATTTTATCCAAGAAACATCATCAGAAGGTCATGGAACAAGGATACTCCATACTCTAGGTCAAAGGTCAAGACCAGGAAGTACTATAAGACACAGAATTCAGAAAACTCGGCTTGACAGAAAACACAAAATTCACTCGGCTTGACAATATAAAGTACAAAACAGCAGGATATACATTATATAAACTACTCAGTATATAAACTACTATTTGGAGTAACACAAAAAAGGTGAACACAATCAGGTAACAAGACAATGACAGGACAGGGGGTGGAGACAGGAAACCAAAACAGTAACCAAAAGCACACAGTGTTTTTGTCGTCATGGGAACCGGGACACGAAGCGGGAATCTGTGACTTGTTGTTTGAATTTAGTGTGGAAAAAGAGGACAGTTATGGTTGGGGTTATCACTCTTACTTCTCCTTACATCTTCATTAGTCTAAAATAAAATGCACATCACAGGTGCTTTTGCAAATTCTTAACGTTAGCTAGCTTGCTAGCTAATAAAAATGGTTCACAGTGACTGCACGCCTACAAATCTGCAAGATTTCTGTGTCTGATTTTTTTCTAATTGCCAGTTTTCTTTGTGCTCCTCTTTGAAATGAAATGTCTGTAGGGCTAAATATCTGCTGCTGTGGAAGGTTCCTCTCGACGTTTCTTCCTCATGTCATCACTGTCACCTCTGGCTTGTTCATCAGGGATCTAAATCTACAGCCGTATTTCTGTAAAACTGCTTTTTGATGATGTCTATTTCTAAAAGTGCTATACAAATAAAATCAAATGGAAAACACTGAAACATGACACGACATTTCGTGGGCATGGATTTATACTTCATTGGGAGGCATAATTCTCAATCATGCTGCATTTTCTCTCCCTCGAGGTAGGTTTCTGCTGGGGTGGAGGACAGGAAGACCAGGACCAGGACATGCCCCAGCTCCCTGCCTGACTCGTTTGGAGGATGGAGGATGGAGGAGTGATGGGAAATCCGGAATAGCTCACTAAAGGAATGATTTCCAGCTCCTCAGCTACTCAGCTTTCTCCAGGGAGGATGGACGATGCCCCCAGATGCAAACGGACGTCTACAGCCATCTTGGTTTCCTATTTCAGAACCACTTAAGATAATTTGTGCATTTATATAAGGAATAAAACACTCACTGTGGTGCTCTTATAAGAAAATAATCAACTGTAGGCTGGTGTGATGAAGCAGAGTTACTGTTACCTTCCTGAAGTTGATTATTTTCCTATAAAAGGACAAGCCCAAGTGTTTGATTCCTCGTATACCACGTAAAGCGTGAACTCCTCTGTCCTGAAGATACAAGCCCCCGTGAATGAGCTGTTACTATAGAAACCATAATGTATTGGAACGAGTGCATTAATAAACAGTAAATCTGTGATTTGCAGCCTCACTACTGTTATAGAAAATTAATCAACACCTTCTGACCAATCACGATCCAGAAGTCAGCAGTAAATATCTGCAGGTTAACTGCACGTTTTTTCACCCTTTCAGTCAATGAATCCACCAGACAGAAACGGGGCTGGTTGATTACGTTCGGCGTTTAACAGCCAGTCGATTCTGTACACGGAGACTCTGGGCAGCGAGGACAGAACGCCATCGTCTCGAGTCAAGGTGAAGCTCTCACTCTGTGGCACACACACACACACACACACACACACACACACACGCACACTCACACAACTGGACTTAAAGAAAAACAATTAATCCTCATTATCCTCATCAGGTGCTCATTATGCAGTCTGCTGCCCCAGTGTTCAGCTCGCAAAGCCCTTCTGTTTCTTCACCTCTCCTCTAACATCTCTCCATCTTTACCTCCTCTAACATCTCTCCATCTTTACCTCCTCTAACATCTCTCCATCTTTACCATTAAGTACTAGCTTAATGACCTTTGTATACGGTGATACTGCGATGTCTACACTGCAATAACTGCAGCTTTAAAAGGTTAAACTCGGATTTCTGGACCAAATGAGGTTTGATGTTTTATTTATCTTTTTTTCATTCAATGCAACGACATGACTATCTATCTATCTATCTATCTATCTATCTATCTATCTATCTATCTATCTAAATTTTCACTGTGCAAATTAAACACAACAAAAAATATTATAGTTATGATGTTGCCTTTCTCTTGAGAGATTAGTTCATTTTCATCTAGTGATGATCAGAAGGTGTTGATTAATTCCCTATAAAGTAGTGCAGCTGCAAATCACAGGTTTATATTACACCTTGTTAGAACATGTTATCGTTTCTATAGTAACAGCTCATTCACAGGGACTTTACCACGAGCACCTGTGGTGGAGTTTTCTGTAATTTATTTAATATTTATAGAAGGAGTCTCCAGTGTCAGCACTTAAAGCTGTAACTTGTGTTTGTTTGTTTGTTTGTTTGTTTGTTTGGGTAAGATGATGAACTGCATTTTTTTGTCTTGTTAACATCAAGAGAGAGAAAAAAGCGGCTGGTGAGGGAACGACTTTATAGCTGCTGTAACGTAAGTGAGAACGAGAGCTAGCTTGTTTTGTGGACTATAAAATTGTAATTGTTGGCTAATTGCTCACACTTGCACATGAGATCTTTATGAACATGGTGTTAATGATCTGCATTCAAACTCGGATGCCCCTCACACTCTCTCTCTCTCTCTCTCTGTCTCTCTCTCTCTCACACACACACACACACACATTTACATTATATTACATTTACGGCATTTGGCAGACGCCCTTATCCAGAGCGACTTACAATAGTAACACACTGTGAAGGGTGTGTTAATGAGCCGAAGCGAGTGGGTGTGTCAGTGCAGGGTGTGTTCAGGTGGTGTGATCTGTTTTACTTGGGGTTTACTGCAGCTTTTTTCCAGAGAATAAAGTGAGAATAAAAAAGCTGACTCTCACAAGACTCCATTCTCATTAAAAATAAAACATGACACTCGAGCGCTGCAGTGTGTCGTGGTTCAGCTCAGAGCTCATCTAACACACACACACACACACACACACACACACACATTTACACACACACAGGCGTCTCCTCAGAGCGGCATTATGTGCAGCTGAGCATTTTATCTTTCACTTTTGTGGAAATGTATCTGATCCTTTATATCTTTAAGCACCTCCTCCATACGTGTGACTCGTTTCCCTCTGATGGACTGTATCCGTTTCCTCGAGAGGAAAAATGTTAATACACAGAATTTCTCTCGTATTGCTTTTCATTCCAATCCACACGTTCCTCTGCGAGATGTAATTCTCTCAGTAACACTTCTCTCTTTATGGCGAGAATCAAAATGGGGTTATCAGTGAAGCCTTCGGCTCACGGCAGAGCGCTTTTCCTTCTCTATCCTTCAGCATGGGTCTCGTGATACATGCAGTAGATATAAAAAGTTTACACACCCCTGTTAAGATTGAAACCAAGATAAATCATGTTAGTATTTTTTTCACATTCGATGTGATATAGCAACCAAAATATTCAAGTAAAAAAAAAAAAAGAAAAAGACGTATAATATCCTGGTTCAGATTGAACAAATCACATTCAAAATTAATGATCATACAGTTGAGTGATTCGGATTAATACCAAATAAAGACCAGCTGTTTCTGTACGATTTTCTCGACATGTTCTTAGTTTCGTCCGACTGCTGAAGCCATGTTCCACTAAAAGCTTATAAAGCCTGTACAGGGTCTCACTGTCGAAATGTATCAGTCAGGAGAGGGGTACAAAGAAATTTCCAAACATTAGATGTACCATGAAACACCCTGAAGGTCATCTTCAACAAGTGGAGAAAATGGAGCACCACAGTAACATCACCAAGAACAGGACGTCCCTCCAAAATAAAGGAAAGGACAAGAAGAAAACATATCAGGGAAGCTGCCAAGAGATCTACAGCAATATTAATGGAGCTGCAGGAACATCTGGCAAAGTATTGGTCACTACCTGCATGTCAACAATCTCTCATATTCTTCGCATGTCTGGACTATGGGGTAGGATGGCTAGATGGAAGCCCTTTCTCATGAAAAACATCCAAGCTCAACTAAATCACCCCAAACCATGTGATAAAATGTGTTATGCTCCGATGAGACCAAGGTAGAACTTTTTGGGCATAATTCTAAAGATATGTTTGGCACAAAAGCAAGACAGCTTATCATCCCTAGAACACTATACCCACGGTGAAGCATGGTGGTGGCAGCATCATGCTATGGTTCTGCTTCTCTTCAGCTGCGACTGAGGCTCTAGAGAAGATAAAAGTATGATGGATAGAAAGAATGATGGATAGCTCCAAATACTAATCTGTTCTGGCATAAAACCTACAGGCTTCTGTTAGACAGCTGAAGATGAAGTAAAATTTCACCTTCCTGCACGATAACAACCCAAAGCACAAACCAACAAAGGAACGGCATCAGAAGAAGAAGATCCGTGTTTTGGATCTAAATCCTACTGAAACCTGTGGAATGACTTGAAGAGGGCTGTGTAAAGGAGATCCCCTCGCTATCTGATAGATCTGGAGCATTTCTGTAAAGAAGAATGGAATAAAATTACCAAATGAAGATGAGGAAAGTAGACTCTTACTCAAGAACGCTGAGTGCTGAATTACAAGCTAAAGGTACTTTAACAAAGGGTCAGTTAAGGGGCGTGCATACTTATGCAACCAGGCTCTTAAGTTTTTTTCTTTTTCTTTTTTTTTTCTAAAATGTTTCTATTTATTTTCACTTGAATATTATTGGTTGCTATATCACATTAAAATGTAGAAAAAGATTTGCCATGATTTATCTTGTTTCATTTTTATACATTTGCAAACAAAGTGCAGTTTTCACAGGGGTGTGTAGACTTTTTATAACCTCTGTATCTCTCTCTCTCTCTCTCTCTCTCTCTCTCTCTCTCTCT
>CM040984.1:27177341-27232133 GCA_022985145.1 Pangasius djambal | reverse complement strand
AGTGCAGCAAATATAAAAACATTAGAGACGATTATTTCAACCAAATAGCTCTAATTTCACCTGAATTCACGCTCACAAGCAACTTAGACAAACTCTGTTATATTCTGGGAGAAAAGGAAAAGTGTCTCCACCTGGCAGTGCAGTACGTCTCCTCCTGCCATCACACGAGAGAAAAAGGCTGATCCCTCCTTCACATCTATAACTGCTCTCTGTATTCATTTATTTATTTATTTATTTATTTATCCATTCATTCATTTATTTATTTATTTATTTACTTACTTACTTACTTACTTACTTACTTACTTATTTATTTAGATACCTAGATTATATTTATCTGTATGTCTGTATAATATATTTATTGCTTTGGCAACATTGTGATGTTACACAGTCATGCCAATAAAGCTCATTTGAATTGAATTGAATTGAATTGTGTGTGTGTGTGTGTGTGTGTGTGTGTCACCAATAACTTTATGCTGCAATCTTTCACGTATCTTCGCTGTATCATGTCACTCAGTTAATATTTATTGCTCAGTATTATATTATTTAAACTCTTACAGAATGTTATGTTAAATATTAAAATGTGTGTATTGATTTAACAAAGTTTGAATAAAAACAAGATAAAGAACTACAAGAAATATAATAAATAAATAAATAATGCTCAAACATTAGCGGAACTCTGAGTAGACTTCTCTCTCAACAGACTGGGCGTGGCCTAATATTCGTTTGTCGAGTCTGAATCACTGAAACTGATTCTTTTTATGTCACACATAATTAAATGTTTAAAAATAAATAAACACATTCTTGTAAAACTCCTGAGTAATGAACTTCAGTCACTGGTCATAAATACAATGATGATTCACTTCATGCAGGGGAGTCGATTCAGAGTCGACTCGCTTTCTCACTAGAGTTCATGCTTGATTCTCTTCATGCAGGGGAGTCGATTCAGAGTCGACTCGCTTTCTCACTAGAGTTCATGCTTGATTCACTTCATGCAGGGGAGTCGATTCAGAGTCGACTCGCTTTCTCACTAGAGTTCATGCTTGATTCACTTCATGCAGGGGAGTCGATTCAGAGTCGACTCGCTTTCTCACTAGAGTTCATGCTTGATTCACTTCATGCAGGGGGGTCGATTCAGAGTCGACTCGCATTCTCACTAGAGTTGACTCAAAGCGACCGTATTTTAACACTCCTCCATTTTCTGTAAGGAGAACAACGGTAAGGTTCTCTGTATTTTTCGGTACTAAATGTCCCTGAGACTGCAGAACACTTGGCGTTCGAGCAGTAATGAATCTGTAACCTGTAATACTTCAATCTCTGCACACACACTGGCCCAGTTTTCCTTTCTCTTTCCTTATATGGTCGGTGCATTGTGTTTTTGTTTTCCTGTTGCCATGGCAGTTAACGAGGCTCACCTGTTGCTCGTTATCTCTCATTACCCTCTGTGTTTCCCCGAGTTCCTGCTAAATGTGTGTTTTGGGTAATTGCGTGAGAGCTGTGATTTTTTTAAAGGCAATTTCATAACAATTTAATTTATTAATTATTAATTATTCGCTATTATTAAACAATATTCTTGAGGTTGCTGTTAACTGAGAAAAAAAGCTCCTGTGTGCCCTGAGCACCGTGCTGCTGAAATTCTCAAATAAAAACCCCTTTCTTCTAGAGATCTCCTAGAGTTCCTCAAGGGAGAAAAACAAGAAGGTTCCTCAAGGGTTCTTGAGATGAGCAACAAGAACCAAGAGACCCACACAGCTATATCCATACTTGAAATAGACCAGTGAAGTAAGATAATCTAGCTGTGGGTTCCTCAAAAGGTTCTTCAAGGGCTTTTTTTTAGGATGGTTAACAGCTTTAGCTTTCTAAAAGGGTTCTACTTGGAAAAAAGAGACATGCTCTGTTACAGGGTTCTACACTGAACTCTGCCAAAGGAACCAACCAAACCAACCCTTTTAGGTGCTACATGAAATCTCATTGCGTGGAATCTCCTGTATGTCACATTTATGCTTGAAGTCTATTTCCCCCGATAACGTCTGTGTTTTCTGTGTTAGAGATCACCTTGATGGTAGCTTCTCATAATTCCAACATCAGCACAATAAACCTAGACGCTAATTATCTAGAACTGCGAATAAGCGAGTGTGTCAGCGTCCGTGTCCCTCGGCGGCCTGCAGAGCGTTACGCCGCCCGTGGAACGAGTTAACCTCACTAAGCAGCGGCGTTATGAAAATTTCAGCTTGTAAATGAATTCCAGGCGCGTTCTGCGCTCAGCAGGTCACGGCTTCAGCGTGATAAAGAGTCTCTGGTGCCTGGAGGTGTCAAACGCTCCTGTACACACTCCTGAAGAAGCCTGAACTAGCCTGTATTAGCCGTGATGCCTGAAACACCTGCAGCTATTAATAAAAGATGCAGCGCGTCTGGCACTGTCTCATATCCGCAATCAGAACAGTAAACAAACAGCGCTGCTCGAGCTCCAGTCGGCTGAACGGAGCACACCGGGCTTCACACCGCTACCGGTTTCAGCGCATGCACAGTTATATACATATAGAACATGCAGTGACATGAAAAGCTGCTCTACTCCTCCTCCTCACACTGTGCATTTCAGTAACTACATTAAAAATAAGAAATGAATAAGAAATAATAATAAAGAAGAAATATTTGTTCAGGAATGTGTGAAAAAAAACAGGGATTTATAAAATGTGTGCAAGTGTGTGAGGTTTAGGAGCCGTACAAAGTGACAAAGGTTTTCAGACCACAAAAAGTGCCGCTTCATTTGAACGTAGTGCAGCTGCTAATCACAGCGTGCTTCTATAGTCATGATCGTTTCCATAGCAACGGCTCGTTCCCAGGAATCTGTACGCGGACGCTTTAAAAACGCGTTAAAAGCAGGTTAAAAAATCGTGTGTAATCATCGATATGGTGACGTTTTCTGTACGGAAAAATGCGTTTCTTTAACATTTACGCTTCTTCGTGATTTCTCAGTAACATGACAAGCTGCGTTTTTTTTTCTAATTAACTTCAAGAGAGAAAAAATAGAGGCTGGTGAGGGAACAACTGTTTATAGCTAGTTGGAACATTACATATAACTAGAAATGGATAAAAAGTATGAGTTTAAATTTGAAAAATGTAATAATTTGAGGAATAAAACACTTGAGGACGTGCTTTTTGGTTATTATAATAATAAAAAAAAAAACTGCATTATCATGGTGTAATGTGTCTGTGAATAAAATTGAGTTTGCAATGACCAAGACCTTATTCGGTGATTAACGAATACACTATAATAGCTAATTATGGTAACTGATGTGTAAGAGAATTTGGTTAAAAGTGAAATAATCATCACGTGTGCTAGCGTTGTTTGCTGTAGCTGTGTTCCTTGTTTCACATTACTGCTGAAGTTCTCGCTTTGCTATCGATATATTTCAGAGAACTTTAAGGTAAAGCGAGATTTCCAAAGTCAGAAAGGTCACACAGCTATCACAACGTGAGGTAAAGTCAGTCTGATGTTAATTATTGTCCTCGTTTCATTGATTAGGGATGACCTCGTAGCCGCAGGCCACCAATCACCCGGGGATCAGTGGTCGAATGTCTCGCTCTGCTTTCACAGGTAAATTAGCAAGAAGACTAATAACGTTAGATGAGTTTTTATCTTCGAATAATGAAAAGTCTTTAGCTGGAATTAATTCAAGGTCAAAATCCTAAACGAGTTCTAAACGTGTTTCAGAAATAATCTTCACTTAAATAATTGGTCAGTTAAAATCCCTAACAGGATTTAAAAAAAGCAAAAATATATAAATCGAGGCTGTAAACAACTTACGCTTTACATCAGCTTCTTTAGTTGTGATTCAGGATTCAAGAGGTTTATTGTCATACGCACGGTGAAAACAACGGATTAGACCATACAGTGAAACTCTTACTTTGCATGCCTCCCAAAAAAAAAAAAAAAAGTGTTAGCTTCTAGAGCTACCAGGCTAACGTAGCTAACATGTAATAGAAGCTAGCAGCCACCAGTTTAGCATCATGCACTATAAACCTGCGTGCGTACAAAATATAAACATTTCTTCCTCCAGAATTTGGTGTAACTCCACATCACAGTCTCGGGAAAGGGGCGTGGCCTACTGTTTTAAATGCGGAGTGATAATAAGTAACTGAGCCACGTCATGGGATAATTACTGTGTTTATCATGATGCTATTTTTACTTTGTCGATGTGTTAGCTTTGTAGCTGTCGTGCAGAACTAAAGAAGCAAGCGTAAGACACAAATCGTCTCGTGAGCGAGTAAATTCAGGAGAAAAACTGTATTTTTAAGTTTTCGATGAACTTTTTTTCCCTTGTAGTAAATTATTTGCTGCATCTTTCATACGATAAACACTGATGTTCAAACTTTAATGTAATATTGAGCAGGTTTGGGTTTTTTTAATGCGCTTTTCAGGATTTTATGTACAAATTGTGTTACTGAGGAACGCGATGTTTATACATACAATTATTTAGCATGATGCTAAACTACGCTGCATTACGTTCTTGCGGAATTAACCTCGTAGTTTTAGTGGGAATCTAAAACAGCGAACGTTAGCCACTAAACAAGTCTCGGATTCAAAAAGAGGAAAAATTTGTGAATATTTAATGGGGTTTTTTTGGATGAACTGTTTATTTCTTTAACACAAACACTCTCTTTATCCAGCATTTCACCTCAGAGTTTAAACAAACAAACAAATTAAATAAATAAATAAATAAATAAATAAATAAATAAATAAATAACACCTTTTTGTGAAAATGTATGTGCTGTGTTTTTATTCCTGGCTTTTCCACTCAGGGCTTCTCGAATACAAATTCACAGTTTGCATAAAAACAGCGTGCGCTACGCCCGACTATGCAGACGACTTCCTGAAGGAAGTGGAGAGAGAGAGAGAGAGAGAGAGAGAGAGAGGGAATTTGAAACGGTTGAGTTATTGTGAGGTCGCAGGAGGACGGATGTGTCTTTTTGGTCTCGGCACTTCAACAGCTGTAGCATCACCAAACCGAACGTGTATCACCGCTTCACCGGGCCGCTGTCTTTTCACAGAGACACTTACTGTGGCCTAAATAATTCATGAGGCTCTTGCATAAACCATAAATACTCTCTCTCTCTCTCACTCTCTCTCTCTCACTCTCGCACACACACACACACACACACACACACACACACGTGCACGCTCGGCTTATTTATAACGGAAGGCTTTCATTGTTACAGCTGCAGAATTGCTAACCTAAAGCTACATTTGCAGAATATAAAGCACTAGCATTCAATAGGAAACAGTCCAGAAGGTTACAGCTGCAAATCACAGCTGTATTATATTACTGCGCTCCTTCTAATACGTTAGCGTTTCTATAGTAACAGCTCACGTAATGGACTGATGCGGCCAGGTTTTCCTGACAGAGGAGTTTACTCTTCTTTGCGGTTTTCTTTGTCTTATTAACTTCAAAAGAGAGAAAAAGAGCAGCTATAGCATAAGTGAGAACAGGAATTACCTCGTTTCACGAACATTAAATATAACTATTAATGAATAAAAAGTATGACCTTTTCTTTAACAAGTAAAAAGAATAACTGTAAATTGGAGTAAGATAGATAGATAGATAGATAGATAGATAGATAGATGAGGTTTTACAGATGACTTCTACATGTCTCTTCACACGTTTTCTCTTGACTGTATCTTATTTCTGTCATATAACATACAGTACGTCACGTGTTACACTGTGAGGAACAGAACATGTTTTTATTATCACACACACTTCAGAGGGATGTCTCTACACACACACACACACAC
Organism: Pangasius djambal; assembly: GCA_022985145.1. Taxonomy (NCBI): domain Eukaryota; kingdom Metazoa; phylum Chordata; class Actinopteri; order Siluriformes; family Pangasiidae; genus Pangasius; species Pangasius djambal. The sequence goes on along the minus strand of CM040984.1, from coordinate 27,226,342 downwards.
ACACACACACACACACACACACTCGCTTTCATGTCTCATGAACATAGAACAACCTTCATTAAATATTTATTCTGTGATTTATTCTGTATTAATGTTGTGTGACTCTTACAGACGGAGAGCGTGATAAATCTGATCACACGGAGAGAAAGAGTTTCATCACCTCACGTCTCAGTCAGGAGGTTTCTAACCAACCAGACACATTCGTTCAGTTGATCATTTCTTATTAGGATTTTTTTTTAGATTTGGTGTTTTGTCCATGAAGGATTCTGTCTTTTCATGAAGTCACTAATGTGAACGATTCAGTATGTACTGAGACATTTCCTTTCTTTCAATCACAGCTGACTGAGAATCACTGTTTGAATCAGTGAATCATTTTGATCACAACTGAGATTCGCTCCTCTGTCCATCAACAGGGCAGAGTTTGTATTATTGAATCATTTTGGTTATGACCGAGATTCACTTCTCTATCATTCAGTGATTGCGTGTGTGAATCAGTGAATCATTTTGGCCAGTGTTTGATTCAGTGAATCGTTTTGGTTATGACCGAGATTCACTTCTCTATCATTCAGCGATTCTCTGTGAATCAGTGAATCATTTGGTTCGCTCTTCTGTCATTCATAAGTTGAAGTAGGTGAATCATTTCCGTCACAACGGTGATTCACTCCTCTGTCGTTCGTTAGCTCAGAGTTTGAATCAGCAAATCATTTTGGTCATGACCACCATCAAGATTTGCTCCTCTGTCATTCAGCAGGTCACTGTTTGAATCAGTGAGTCATTACGTTATGACTGAGATCTGTACCTCTGTCATTCAGCACACCAGTGTTTCCATCAGTGAATTAGTTTGGTGATTCACTCTTCTGTCATCCATCAGGTCAGTGTTTGAACCATATTAGTCATCACCAAGTATTGCTCATTCAGTAGAGAGGTGTGAATCACTGAATCAATCTGGTCACAGTCGGGATTCACTCCTCTGTAATTCATCACATCAGTGTTTGAATCAGTGAATCATTTTGGTGGTGAATGAGATTCGTTCCTCTGGAGTTCAGCAGGTCAGTATTTGAATCAGTGAATCATTTTGGTTCACACACACACACACACACACACACACACACACACAGAGGAAGACCCTGGAGAGGAGCTGTCCATTTATTCTGACAGGTCAGTGACCGGTGTGAAGAGCTCAGGGACGAATCCGTAACGCATTAATTATTCATGTCGACTCTTATGTGAACGTCAGCTGGAACAAACCTGCAGCGGCGACTTTCTTTTCTTTTTTCTGTAACAGAATAAAGTCTATTCATTTATTTGTTTATTTGTTTGTCTTCCTTTTTTCTTCTTTTTCCTTTCTCCTGTCTTAGGATTAGTGATAATAGTAATAAATAAATAAATAAATAAATAAATAAATCGACAGATGGATAAAACCCCAGCAGTGTGCACTAATTGACACATTTCACACTCCCATTCTGTATGTGTATGAGAGTTCACTGCTGTTCTGTTTCAGGAGTGTGTGTGTGTGTGTGTGTGTGTGTGTGTGTGTGTGTGTGTGTGTGTGTGTGTGTGTGTGTGTGTGTGTGTGTGTGTCACACTAAATGAATGACAGTGTGTCTGTATTTCAGCACAAACTCTAATGAGAATCAGAATCACTCTCACACACACACACACACACACACACACACACACACACACACACACACACACAGACACACACACACACACCCCTTCCAGAAATTTCTAATATTTCCAAGATTTTTCTGTTCTGTCTGTATGGCACATACTGTCACACTCAGTTTAATCACTTTTCAAAAATTTTAAATGTAATTTAAATCCTAATTGAAATAAGTTCTTTGAGCAGAAGGTTCACAGAAAGCCAACAAATGGTTCTTCTACAAACACAGAAGAAAGGTTCCTCAATAATTCTTTAAGGATTGATTGGATAACTAAGGGTTCTTAGGGTCCAGGCAAGGGTTCTTGCGATCCTTTTTAATATGGAAACACACTGTTGTATGTCAAACAAAAGGTTCTTTAGAAAACCAAAGAGATGGTTCTTCACCACTCTTAAAGGGTTCATTGGATAATTATTGGTTCTTAGCTTCCGAAAACGGCTTTACTTGGAACCCTTTCTGATAGGAAAACATTTTTAAAGATCCACCAGGCAAACGGTTCTTTACAATATCCATTCTTAATAAAAAGTTTACTCAAGGATTTATTCCACAAAGCGTTCTACTTAGAATAGGTTCTGATAGGGAGATCATTACAGAGGCATCAATCAAAAGGCTGATCAATGAATGGTTCTTCTATACTCTTAGAAAAAAGTTCTTCCAGGGTTCTTTTAAGGGTCACTGGATAGTTAAAGGCACTTGGAACCCTTTCTGATAGGGAAACATTATTAAAGGTTCAAAAGGTTATCTAGAAAACCTAAAATGGTTCTTCTATATTCTTAAAAAAGGGGTTCTTTAATGGTTCCTTAAAGATTCCTTAGATAATTAAGGATTCTTAGCTTCCATAAACATTCCACTTTGACTTTCTAATAGAGAAATATTATTAAAAAGACAAATCATCAATCAAAATGTTCTTTGGAAAACCAATGAATGGTTCTCTTCTACAAACGGTTCTTCACTTCCAAAAACAAGCTTTAACCTTTATGATAAGAAAACATTATTAGATCCATTAATTAAACATTTCTTTGGAAAGCCAACACAAGGTTCTTCAAGGGTTCTTTGGATAATTAATGGTTCTGGAATAAGTTTCCCAAAAGCATTGCAAAGTTAAAAGCATCTTCACTGGGAGAGAGAGAACGCAACATCTTGACCTCGTTTTTTAGCGTCCAAAAACGGGTTCTAGTCGCAGTCGTTTCTGATACGGTTCTAAGTTTTCTACCTTTACATCATTCTAAATGTTCTACATTTTATTGATGAAATAGAACCAGGAAGTAAACTCGACCCAGAGACTTTAAAAGCAGAACCAAGTGAAACAACACACACGTAGTCATCTGTGAATACGCAGCTGTGTGTGTGTGTGTGTGTGTGTGTGTGTGTGTGCGTGTGTGTGTCTGAGGTTATCCGTAAAAGAGAGATGATGCTGTGATCCGTCTCTGGTTCTGGTGCTCGCTTTAACATTCCTCTCTCACACACTGTGATTTTTCCCCCCGTGGCTTTTGAAAAAGCGTCGGCCAGATGAACATACGGCGTGCTAAACAAGTGTGAAGGCATTTTTTTTTCTCCAGCAAAACACGTTCGTACACACGACGTGAGGACGAGAACACGATGAAAGAGAGATGAACAGATGTTGAGAACAACAACACGTATAGAAGAGAGAAGATGACATGTTACTCAACAGCCATATTAAAAAACCTCCAATTAAACACACATCCAAGCAGGAAGCTAATCAGATCATGTGCCGCTTTTAGGGGAAATGAATGTAATTATGCTGTAATTATATTATAATTATATGGTAATTAACACTCTAGTGACTTGCGTGAACAGAGTGACGGCCCACAATTACATAAATAGATTATTTAATAATCATCAGATTATTCACTGAATATGTTTAAAAGTAAAATCAATCTGTTTTAATGCGGAACTTCTTCTTTATCCAATCCTACGCCTCGAAATGATTTTCTAACTTAACCTAATGATCCATAGAGTTTATTAAAAGTGAATCAGATACTGAAATCTGCTCTATCAATCACACGCCAAAGAGAAAGATCTCTGACACGGAGTGCCAGAAACAGGAAAAAATCTATATCTATCATCTATTTTCTTTCTTTCTTTCTTTTTTTAAATGAATGGTTCTTCTATACTCTTAGAAAACAGGGTTCTTCAAGGGTTCTTTATGGAATCACTGGAAACATAAGTAAAGATCCATCAATCCAAAGGTTCCTTAGAATTTATTATTATTATTATTATTATTTTTAATTGTTCTATCATCTTGGGAAAAAATGTTCTTGAAGGAGTGAGTGGAGAATTAAGGGTTGTTCCAGAAAAGGGTTCTTGGACTCCCTTAGATAGTCAAACGCCCTGTTGTAGGCTTCATAAGGGTTCTTAGCTACCAGGAAGGGTTCTACTTGGAGCTTTTTCTGACAGGGAACTACAAATGTCTTTTTCTACACTTCTATAAGAATTGTTAAGGTTCCTCGGTGATTATTAAAGTTTTCTTCAAGGGTTCTCGAAGGGTTTGTTGGATTTTAGCTTCCGAAAAGGGTTTTACATAGAACCCTTCAGTCAAAAGGTTCTTAGAAATAAAGGTTCTTTCATGATTCGTTAGATAATTAATGGCTCTTAGCTTCCAAAGATGTTCTATTTGGAACTCTTTCTTTTAGGGAAACATTATTATAGATCCAAAAGGGTCTTTAGAAAACCTACACTTGTAGAAAACAGGATTCTTCAAGGGAATTCATTGAGTTATGAAGGGTACTCGGAACCTTTGTGATAGGGAAACATGATTAAAGAGCCATCAATCAGAAGGTTCTTAGTTGGAGAGTTTAGGGTTCTTGGTTCCATAAAGGGTTTTATTTGGAAGTCTTTAGTCAAACGGTTCTCAGGGGAAAAAAAGGTTCTTCAATGCTTCATTACATAATTAAAGGTTCTCAGCTTCCAAAGTTGTTCTACTTGGAACAAGGTTCTAAAAGGGAAACATTTATTAAAGATAAACCTATAAATGGTTAGAAAAAAGTTACTCAAGGTTATATTGGATAGCTGAGGGTTCTTAGCTTCCAAAAAATCTTCCATCAATCAAAATAGTAGAAAAAAGGGTTCAGCAATCGCACAAGTAGATAGTCCTCGAGCATTATCCTACATATCTTCATCATTTTCTTAAGAAATATGAAGAATATCGAGCCTTGGCTCACCTGTCTTTTTATTTTAAATATCTCACACACTCATGCACATTATCTTCAAGAATGATATCAAATAATATAAATGAATAAACCTACCTTTTAAATAAATAATCCTACCTTTTTTCCTTTCTTTTGTGCATGTGGTCGTTTCTAAGTGCAGAAATGTGACCTTTAGTCTGAATTAATGATGAAAACGGCACCAGGATGCTGATGAAGCAGCGAGTCAGTTCTGTCTGACTTCCACACAAACATATAGTATACGCAGACTTTATTTATAAGCCAAGAAAAATATTAACTCTTAATATAAATGCCTGAAATATTGTTGCAGACCTTATGAATGTGTTATGTAGCCATTGTTTTAGCTTTCCATGTTGCTCAGAAATCATCCGCAGTAGGATGTGTGGAATAAAATCACTATCCGGAGGTTTACATTATAAATACGCTCATGTGAAGGGTTGTGTGGAAGATCCACTCACACTCGTGATACGACGCTTACTCATAGACCTGCTAATTCAACCTGCGATTACACAAATGGTAGTAGTTCTGGCTCCGTTAGCTGAACTGTGTGCGCATGAATTCCCCTCATTTGCAGTATTTTCTTAGACTGAGCTATAATTAGCGATCCGAGTTCACACTGAATTCCTTCTTATTAGAGACGAGCTGTAATCACAACATCGCTCTGTCAGGAGCTTCTCTAAAGATAAAGAGCATAATAATAATAATAATAATAATAATAATAATAATAATAATAATAATAATAATCAGAGATTCAATTCCAGTGGATTTACTGATTTACATATGAAAAGAAATGAAAAGAGTTGAAGTGAATCAAATCAAATCAAATCGTCAAAAGTCTGGCTTTATTCAAAATGAGAGAAATAAAAAAAAAGCATCGCAGGTGTTTAAATACAAGCAAATGAGTGCCAATGAAACAGACATGAATTAAACAAGTCACGTAACGTATTTAATTACATACTAATTACAGCTGTAAGACTTCATTCCATTACAAATTACATTCCACTTAATTCTCCAATCACTCCTTAAAGAACGCTTGCAGAAGCTTTTATTAACTCTTATTAACTGGGTAAGTGTGCTGTACAAAATCCAAATTACTGCTGATTGTTTTCTTCTTAACACATGGAACTTGTCAGTAATTTAACATTTGGCTAGCTTGTTACTTCAGACACAAAGGGTTCTTTAAGGGTTTATTGGATAATTGAAGGTTTTAGCTTCCTGAAAGAGTTCTACTTTTTTGCTAATAGGGAAACACTCTGTTGTAGGGTTCTACTGTACACAGAAAGTGTAGAACTTAAGGGTTCTTCACTCGTTCCTCTGGGGAAAGCCCTTAAAGGTTCAACCCTAAAACAAAAAGACTTAACACTTAGTTATCCAACAAACTCTTAAAGAACCCATGAAGAACTCTAAACTTTTTCCTAAGAGTGTGGATTAACTGGGTAAGTGTGCTATACAAACTCCAAATTACCGCTCTTTCTTTTCTTCATTTAAAGGTTCTATGGAGCGCTCTGGAACAAAGTGTTTTTTTATTAGAAAGAGTTCCATGTAGAACTATTTTAAGAACAGTACCCGTTTTTTATTTTTAGTTTTTGTATTAACTGGGTAAGTGCGCCATCCAAACCCCAAATTATTGCTGAGTATTTTCTTTTTATACCTAGAACCTGTCAAGACTTTAATATTTAGCTATCTTGGTCCTTGGTACACACTTAAGGTTCTACTTTGGTGAAACACTGGTGTACTGTACAAACACTGGTTCTACTGTACATAGAAAGTTTAGGACTTTTACAAGTTCTTCACTTGTTCCTCTACAACAAAGTGTTGTTTCAAGAACAATCCACTGGAAACTAAGAACTGTTAATTATCCAAAGAACCCTTAAGAATGCTTGAAGAACCCTTTTTTCTAAGAGTGTGTGTATTAACTGGGAAAGTGTGCAGTACAAACTCCAAATTATTTCTCAGAATGTTCTTCTATGTATCCAGAATCTGCGAGGAGTTTAACATTTAGGTAAAATGCATTGGTCCTTGATATGGTTCTTCAAGGGTTCATTGGAGAATTAAAAATTCTTCACCATTTAAATGGGTTCTACTTGGAACTCCTTCTGATGAGGAGACACTCTGATGTAAGGTTCTACTGTTACTACTCTACATTATTATTTTCTTCTTAAGATCTAGAACCTGTCTGGAGTTTAGCCTTTATCTGTCTTGGAACTTGGAACATTATTACAATGCGTGATTAATATTCTCTGTAGAAATCGCCAATGCAGATGTTAACACACTTCACAAACACACACTCATGCCTTTGTCATCCTGTTGGCTTCTCCTCCTCCTCCTCCTCCTCCTCCTCCTGCGTGTTTGTTTCCTCAGCTTCAGCTTGTTGTGATGCAGTCGTACCTGCGGTATGGTGTCATGGCGTGCTTCATCCCCGAGCCACAATTTAGAGTCAGCTCTGATCAGATCAAGGTCTGCTCCGAGGAGGAAATCCAATCTGGCCACCCAGATTCCTTTCAACAATTCTCGCCGTGTGTTAATGTGTCACAGCGGATGCCGGATAGGAGGTGAGGGGCTGGAAATGGGATTCGGGATGCAGCCAGGATCCAGCATTAAGAGCCGGCTTCTCTCTCACCTTCATGATCTCTGCTCTGGAAATTGAAATTTTAATTCCATTAAAGCAAAATGGCGTGGCCAGGTGGAGCCAGCGCGGCTGAGGGACACCGGGCAGCAAATGATGTGTCAGTCAGGACTACAGCACACACACAAGATTAGAATGATCTGAAACTCTCTCTCTCTCTCTCTCTCTCTCTCTCTCTCTCTATGCTAATTACACATTCCACACAGTACTGTAGGGTCCCCCTTTAGCTTCATTTACATATGCAAATCACAGCAGTCTTAATGGATGTTGATATGTGCGATTGGTTTAGCTACACACTGCGATATCGTGTCAAATATGTAATATGTAGTGAGAAACTTTTGTGAAATGAGTTTAATTTGACTTCATGAAAGAGGACGATCAGCAGAAAACTCAAGAAGCTACGATTCTTTTTTTCATGCTGTAAAATTGGGAAACGTTGCAGCATTGCAATACGACTCGTGAACTCTGAACCTACTTTAAGGTAACATTACACATTTTTATGTATTCCTGCTCAAACAAAATCTACGACAACTTATTTTAAGAAAAATGGGAAGAAAGAAAGAAAGAAAGAAAGAAAGAAAGAAAGAAAGAAACTGAGCGTATGACACTTTAATTTATATCACATAAACATCACATTTTTAATGATTTGTGTAATTCAAGATAAACATTTACAAAACATCACAAAGAATCGCTAGAAACTGATGATCCTAAATGGAATAGATTAAAAGAAATAGCTAAAAAATACTTTTTGTCACTTTTTCCTTCTCGCACCTGGTTTCTGGCATTTAAGATGATCAGACTGTGATTTGTATTTAACGTAATTCTTGTTTAAACTTCGCCAGATGTTTTGCGTCATGGAAGTGATGAATGTCTCATTAGCTGAGGTAGTTCTGGGGCTTGATCACATCAAACATGACGTTAGGTAGGTTTAAAGAGTTATTAAGAGTTGGAATGGTTTATGAATCAGGAGGACTGAAGAGAAAGAATTTCTTATGATGCTTCCCTGTGGCTTCATCGAATATTCCTCAGCGATAATCTTTCATTTGGCCGGTTAACCAAAATAAATGTTTGAATGTTAGGAGTCGTCGCCTCCTGCCGCAGAGGACGAGTGTAATATTCATCAGATTTATTATGCTGCTCCTTTGAGGCATGACCTTCATGATCCTGCGCTAACCTCCGACTTTCTGTGTCATTTATATAAAGGAAAAATTTCAAGAGAGTAGCGTCTCAAGAGTTTTAATGTCTCCAGAGCTTTAATGTCTCCAGAGCTTTAGATTTTCAGAGGCATAAAACTAAACGTGTTAACGCTTAACCATTTACAGTAAAAATATATATCATCCTGTCATGCGGAGAAGCCGGCCCAGTGCTCGAATTCCACTTCCACACCGAGCTGAGCGTTAGTCTGAAATGTGGAAGATAACATTAGCTCATTAATGTGGCACGCAGTTCGAGGCAGGACGGAAACTTAGAGGATTCTTTATTAAAGACGTTCCAAAAGTCATTATCAAAGTTCATATCTTTGGGGGAAAAAGAGCCGTGATCGAAACGAAAAGGTGGGCACGATCTGGAAAACTGGAAGACAAGGCTTAGAAACACACTGAAATAAGGTGATAGTGCTGGTGATGGTGTTGATGTTGGTAATGATGATGGTGATAGTGGTATTGATGGTGTTGGTGTTGGTGTTAGTGATAGTGCTGGTGATGGTGTTGATGTTGGTGTTAGTGATAGTGCTGGTGATGGTGTTGATGTTGGTGTTAGTGATAGTGCTGGTGATGGTGTTGATGTTGGTAATGATGGTGATAGTGGTATTGATGGTGTTGGTGTTAGTGATAGTGCTGGTGATGGTGTTGATGTCGGTGATGGTGTTAGTGATAGTGCTGGTGATGGTGCTGACATTGATGATGGTGTTAGTGCTGGTGATGGTGTTAATATTGGTGATGGTCATGATGCTGATGGTGTTGCTGTTAATGTTGGTGTTAGTGATAGTGATGATGCTGGTGATGACAGTGTTGGTGATGGTCATGATGCGATGGTGTTGGTAATGGAGATGGTGATAGTGGTATTGATGGTGCTGGTGATGTAAGCGGTGGTGTGTGGGATAGAGAAGATGAAGATGAAGAGCAGGAGGAGGAGGAGGAGGAGGAGGAGAGTGAATGATGGCAGTAATGGAGCTGCAAAGAGCCGGAGTGGGAAGATGAAGAGCCGGAATTTCCTTCAGGACTGTGATAACTGCAATATGAGAGCAGGTCCGTGTTCCTGAGTGCAAAGAGACGGACGGGAAAATCACATCCAGTCTTCCATTTCATCCATCTAAAACCACTATAATTCTCATCTCTCTCTCTCTCTCTCTCTCTCTCTCTCTCTCTCTCTCTCTCTCTGTAATATGGTCACCAGAGCATCTCACTTTAACAACACCACTTCTTTCCTTTGAGACTTTTTTGTAGTCAGGAGGAAAGAAATCTCATTTCGAGTGTCTCGGTTCGAATTGGGAAGCGAGGGATTCTCTCCATCCTGCCTTCCCAGTGCTGATTCAATTGGGAGTAAATTATTTCTTTCATCTTTCCCCCCAATTATGTGCGAATCCGTGAGCCAGTTGAAGGCCTTTTTTTCTAATAACACACGAATAAGCGACTCTCAGGGGGACACAGAAGTAGGATTAAACAGATTCACTACATTTCCTTTGTGAAACACTGCAAACTTTGAGGTTTTATTTTGAACTTCTAAACAGAGTAAAGACACCATCGTGTTTTCACTTCCAAACTACCCATAATGCACTTCTGCACCTCAGCAGGAAATGTTTAAATTTACATTGTTTATGTTATAAACGAGTTATGCTAAGATCCTCGGTGAGAGATTAAAATTTATTTTTGAAAAACACAATAGGAAACTTTTCAAGTAGATAGATAGATAGATAGATAGATAGATAGATAGATAGATAGATAGATATCAACATTATAATATTACTGTTTTTTTTGTCTCAGAGTGTGAATGCAGTGGTTCACACCTCACCAGCCTGCAGAGAGCGTCACACTGAGCCGAGAAACCGTGTCAGAAACCCTGTGCGGTACCCAGCGTGGTACTGTACCTCATATCCAGGAACAGAAAACATAAAACAGGGTTGTGTGTGTGTGTGTGTGTGTGTGTGTGTGTGTGCCTGTGTAGTATTTGTGCATGAAATATACCACTTGTAGTCAAAATAGCATCGACTACACAATACTCAACTACATAATAATTGACTACATAATATTCAACTAAGCAATACTCAGTGGCACCACACACAACTACACAATACCTGACTACACAATACACAACACCACAACACACACCCACACAATACTCAACTACACAACACACACCTACACAACTACACAACACCTGACTACACAATAATCTGATCTTGAGAGCAGGCTAGGCTAGGTATTTAGTCGACACAGCTAGGGTTGGTAAGAGCGTTGTTATGGTTACAGCCAGCACACTGACTGTTTTTTTTTTAAAATCATATGAACATGAAAAGTCTCTCCGTCCAGCTGTTTTTCTATTTAAAAAAAAAAAAAGCCATGAAGGTCCTTCGCTCTGTCCTGTGCTGCTCTCTCGCTTTCTTCACTTCTATTTTTATTTGTGCATTATTTCTTCAGCGTGTCTGTGTGCTGAGAGGAAGAGGCGTGTCTGTGATGTCAGTCGAAAGTGTCTTTGCTGTGAAAGGAAACGGCTTTCAGCGCAAACCATCCTTAAAATCCAAAGCGATCCATTTGTCTGTCATTCTCCATCCTCGGGAATAAAAACACACATCACTTCCTCGCCACCTCTCCGGCTGACTCACTCTTCCATGTAACTCCTGATCTGTCATCACTTTCCCAGGATGGAATAATAGCTGCCATTTTATACACCAAGTTCATAGCAGTTATATTTGTGAATATTTGTTGAACATGTTTCATTAATGAGCTTCAGTTAATGAAAAATTGGTAGAAAGATGAGTCATTAAAAAAAAACACTGCTTTCATTCAAAACAGAACTGAGTGACGACCACCTCAGAGTTGATCGATTTTCCAATACAGCATGTCCCCAAGCTTTTTACACCTCTTATACCACAGTAACTTCCACCAATTAGAATCCTTTATTTCTTAAAGAATGACACATCATAGTTTTCGCCTATGTTCATAACATTTAGCATTGTTAAGTTAGGTTCTGTTCTCACTTAAGTTATTGCAGCTATAAACAGTCATTCCCTCACTTTTTCTTGAAAAAAAAAAAAAACACAGCTTATTATGTTACCGAGAAACCACAAAACTCCTCTGTCCTGAAGCAGTCGAAAAACTTAAACTTAAACAGCTCACAGCTTTACCTCTGACTATAAAGCACTGACACTACAAAACTTACAAAGTGCTGACACTGGAGACGCCTTCCACAAATGTGAAATAAGTGCCTCTTTACAGAAATCAACAATCGTACACTTTTTTTCAATCCGCTTATGTAAAGTGTTCGCTGTACACGTCCCTGTGAATGAGCTGTTGCTATAGAAACGATAGCGTATTAGAACGAGTGCATTAATATAAACCTGTGATTTGCAGCTGCACTACTGTCAGAGCTGCTGTTCTAGAAAATTATTCAACCCCTTCCACCATTTCTTACATGAAGAGTCTGTTTAGGATTTCTTCCCGCTTGCACAAGAACTGCAGCTCCACTCAGATCAAACCTGTTACCTTCCTCTTCACGTACTCCTCCGCTGAAATATGAAATATTCATGAGCAGACAGCAGGAATAATTCCCGTCGTGTATGAATATGCACTGAGAGCGGCTCGACGAAGGAGGGAGGAGGAAAAAAAGATGTCATGTGGTCATGGAGTTTAGATGGAGCCTGACACTTCCCACACGGTCAGTATGAAATTCTCACGATCGGTGTCTCCTGTGATAAAGCCTCGATGTAATTATAAATCAGAAGCAGATCAGAGACCTCGGGAGACAAAACCATGGACAGTGTGTGTTATTACAGACTGAGGAGGATGGTGAAGATACACACACACACACTCGGACTGCTTCAGATGAAGATAGATAGATAGATAGATAGATAGACAGATAGATAGATAGGAAAGAAGAAGGCCAAAGTGCTTTACAGTGTGAAGTAAAAAAAAAAAGAGAAATAAAGAACAAAGATAAAATGTAAAATATGCTAATAATAATAGCCAGAAACAAGCAATAAAATTATAAATAATATTTACTATATAAAAAAAGTGTAAAAAAAAAAAAAAAAAAACATACAATACTATAAAAGTAATTTAAAACTACCAATAAATGTCAAATAAATAATAAAAGCTATCTAAATGCTAATATGTAAAAATATGAAAAATATTATTTTGGCTGTTTTTTTTAATCAGGGATAGATGGAGGAAAGAATATATGGCTCTATCTGAAAAGGCCCTGCTTATAATGTGAAATTAAACATGAATCCTGTTCAATTTCACTCCAAATGCAGTGCGGTTCCTTCAGTGTTTTCTACCATTTACAGTTACACTACACTTACCACAATACAAACGACCCACAAGTATTAAGAGCATTAAAATTGCTCTATATTAAAATAAACGGGCAGAAAAAACGACTTCTCACAGTCCATAATCACTTTTCACTGTCTTAAGCCTCAGCTGACCCTCCTCATCTGACCTAAAGGTATAAAATGCAAAATGGTTTTAGCTGTTTTAACTACAGGGAAGAACATCACAATGTCAGTGAGTAAGAAAAATAAGCACGGGTTGTTTTTGCGAGCGCCGAAAAACAGCTGTGGTTTCCTCAGATTGCACAGTTGCTCCATTTCCTGGTTGTCGGTCCAGCAAATGTTTCCCCCTCCTGTTTTTTTTTTTTTTTACAATGATCACTAACCACATGGGTCCACTCCCATTTTATCTGGTAAGGCAACCTATCACAGCATGCTAAAGAGTCTTATTGCTTCCAGGTGAGGAGCTGCTTAAGGGGGAAATACAGTAATGCCCGATGTCTTTGCAATAACATTACTATTGATAATTACCCATCCAATGCTGTCCACTATTTATGTTCTGTTTTTCAGTAAACAAAGATAATTAACCCTGTCCTATGACTTTTAATGCTTTCCGTGTCTTCCTTTTAAATGGTGGAGCCATATGAACACTTGTTCTAGATATCTACAGCATTTCTGAAGAAATTAACTATGAGTTTTTCAAGGTAATCCAGAAATCTCTGCATAAGATGCTGGAATGTTGAACAAATTAATCTTGTTAGAACTCATAAAAGAACCAGTGGTGTAGCGAAGGCTTTTTTCTTGATCCTCAGGGGTCATCTCAAATACCCAATATCCTAATCAGACATCATGTACCGGAAGGCTTACTTCAGTCCAGTCAATGACTTTTCTATCCATGGGAGGGGGAAGACATGCCTGTGCGATACTGTGTTTAATTTGCTATAGTCTACACAAAATCTAAAGGAACCATCCTTTTTCTATACCAGTACTACAGAGCAGGTGTGCTCCATAATGATACCTCTGTCCAGTGTCCCCGGAATCAGGGCACTTGGCTGTAGGTATAGACTTCAAGGAACAGACTAATAGAATAACCAGATGGGGGGAGCATCCCTTGTTCTGCAGGAGGCTTCCCTCATTGGGAATTCCTCAGCCCTGTGTGCTGGATAGACATTAGAGAAGTGCTCATTTTTAGAGTCTGTACTGACCTGAAAGATATCAACCTCTACCTCATTTACTCCAGTCTAAGAAGCATGAGAAGGCTACAGAAACCTTATCACCAGTGATTTGAGAGTCCTGTACTGAAGGTAGGTGCCTGTTCAAATCTGTAACCCTTACCCAGTGCGGTTTCCAGTCTAGGTGCTAGCAGAGATGTGTGAGGAGCAGAGAATGGAGCCCTTTCCTGCTCCTCACCCCCCAGCCCAATTACATGGTGAATCTGGGCCCACTGGATTGTTAGTGTTGAGCTAACAACTAACACTACTGGAGCAGTATTTTTGAGCTTTGCTATACTACTGATGCTTCTTATAAGCCCCAGAGCATGTAATTGAAGGCAAAGAGCCCCAACAGCCCCAACAGTGGACTAAAAAAGCAATCGGTTGAAGGTGATCACTGGAAAAGAGTTTTCCAACCATGACTACTGACACTCATACCTGATATGTCATATGAACAACAATCCTCTGCAATCATAACTGCTTTTAATCCAAAACATCTGCTTAGTACAATATGCCTGCATATAGTTTAAAGGACACTGGAATGCAATAAGGCTCCGTTAAATGTTGCTAAGATAGTTAGCTTTATGATTCTTTTGCAATGCTTAGACCTAGCATTAAACTAAATATCAGTCTTTAAAGTCGCTGTTTTGCCTCAAGTGGATGAAATTTTATTTTAGTGGAAAAACCCAACCGAAGCTGACAAGCCACCAGTGAGCCATTACCTGACGATATGAAGCTCAGCTCAGCTGTTTCACATTCTACTCCTGCCTTTATCGAGACAAAAACACACACACACACACACACACACACACACACACACACACACACACACACAAACACTCGTTCTCCAAGGCCCTTAAGAAAGATAAATCTCAGCTCTGTTTTCTTTTTGACCATCACTGTACAGCTGAACACCTGAGACCTCCAGCACACTCAATGTACAGCAGAGGGAAAGAGTCTTTCACTCAATTTCCAAAAGTCTTCCATTTTTTCATCAGATGCTTTTCTTTTTTTTAAGAAAAAAGTTAGGCTTAAATGTATAAATGTACTGGAATCTGGTGAGTGACGAAATATGGTTAATGGTGCAAGAGGAACCATTAAAACCTAGTTGCAATTCTGGAACTTTAAACACACAGACAATCTAAGACCATACATGACTAAGATCAGACAAGACAAGACTAATACCAGACGAGACTGAGACGTAACAAGTCTGAAACCAGACAAGACAAAAACTAGACAAAACGAAAAACAGATAAGATAATACCAAGACCAGAGAAGACTAAGACCGGCCAAGACTGAGACAAGACAAAGCTAAAACCAGACAAAACAATACTAAGACCAGATAACACTAAGATCAGATATGAAAATGTTAATCCCAGAAAAGATTAATTATAGACAAGAATGAGCCCAAACAAGACTAAAACCAGACAAGAGTAAGACTAGACAGGACCAGACAAGATTAAAAACAGACGAGACCAGACTTGACCAAGAGCAGACAAGACTGTACTAGGACTAGACAAGACAAAGACCAGTAAAGACTAAAACCAGACACGACTAAGACCAAACAAGACTAGGCTACTAAACTAAACTTAAACCAGACAGGGCAATACTAAGACCAGACTAAAACCAGACAATACTAAGCCCTGACAAAACTAAAACCAGACAAGAAAATAGTAAGACCAGACAATACGTGTTATTTTGCTGATGTTAAAGAGGTAATCCTGCATAGACCATGTCGCTTTTAGTAAATCAGGGTGAGAGGATTTAAACAGAGAAATGACAGAGAGGTAACAAGCAACTAATTAATCACCATGGCAACAGGAACTGATGACAAGAAGGGAAAGAGAAAAGGCTGGCTTTATACTCAGAATATTTCAAGTCAACAGCATAAACTGGGGCCACATGATGTAAGAAATAATAATGGGTTTTAGCAACACAAAATAATTAACAAGGGGAAAAATTTACAAAAACTGGCATGCAATGTTTGGTCTGTGTGTAGGTGCTGAACATGCTAAATGAAAACGTGTATAAATGATAATTCTAACTTATTTTATGATGTCCCTCATTAAATTACACTGCGTGCATGAGTATTAGGCAAGTCGATAATCTGATCATATATTTTTTGCGAGCACATGTTTCCAGTTCCCAGCCACAGCAATCTTAATAACAGGGATGTTGATGAGGGAAGGTGTGGCTTAAAGAGGCAAACACCTTAAATTCACACGTGCAGAAGGATGCAGTACTATAAAAATTTCCAAACTACTGAAGTGTGACCATTAGACAATCAAGCAGTCTATTAATAATAGACAGCAGGGTCGCAAAAAAAAAACGTGTTGAGAAGAAAAGTTGCAAATTAACAGCAAAAGACCTGCAAAGAATTAAGTGTGAAACCACCAGGAACCCTTTAGCCTCCAGTGCCACCATTTTCCAGAACTGCATCCTAGCTGGAGTCTCGAGAGGTACAAGGTGTCAGGTTCTCAGAGACACTGCAGAGGAACGGAAGGCTGAAACACGACGCCCACTTAACAAAAATCACAAGCATCAAGATTGGGCCATGAAATACATGAGAACTGATTTTTCAAAGGTTTTATGGACCGGTGAAATGAGCGTGATCCCTAAAGGACCAGACGGCTGAGCCCGTGATTGGATCACTAATGGACACAGGGCATCAGTTCGAGTCGGCCAACAGCAAGGTGGGGGCGGAGTAACGGTGTGGGCTGCTATCATTAATGATGAGCTAATGGGACCTTTTTGGGTTGCACATGGACTGAAAATGAACTCTTAAAACTACTGGCAGTTTCTGGAAGACACTTTCTTCAAACAGTGGTACAAGAAGAAGTCCATTCAAGAAGACCATGATCTTTATGCAGGACAATGCTCCATCGCATGCATCCATGTACTCCACTGTTTGGCTTGTTTGGCCCTGTAAAGGCTTCAGAGATGACAGAATAATGACATGGCCCCTTCCTCACCTGATTTAAACCCAAGTGAGAACTTGTAGGTCCTTCTCGAGCGTGAGAGCTCTCTGAACCGCATCTGGGAGGCTGTGGTGGCTGCTTCAGCTCAAGTTTATCGAGAATAAATAAAGACACTGACTAATTCTATGGCTCATGAAAGTCATTGAAAAGAAGAGCGTCTATACTGGCCACTGAATACCAAAAAAAAGTTCTTTTGTTTTCTATTATATATTTGTTTAAAGATTCTTGTTTACTATTACACTTTGAAATAAGTGGAGATAAATCCTTTATAATCTAATTGCCTAATAATTATATTACAGGGAAAGTTATTTGAGAAAGTTATTAAGAAAAACATTAATTGTCTAATAATTATGCGTGCAGTGTATGTCTTTGATTTTACCCATTTTTAATAGTTTTTACTTTACATTTGACAGTGTTATTCTTGTTCAGGACCCGGTTCCTGCACTTCAGTCATCATTACCCCCGAGTGGTACATTCGACTCAACTGGTGAGTTTATTCATCTCATATCGACGCAGCAAACAGCAAACAGCACACACTGTTTCAGTCTCGAACACGGTACACACCTATCATTCAACATCACGCTACGTCAAGGCTTTAAAATTCACAGTGAGTTAGAGGAACAGCTTGTTCTCTCAGGGGGGTTTATAATGAAACACAGTGCACTCACACACACACAAACTCACACACACACAAACTCATTTTCCATCTGTTTGTTTTTCGAGCATGTTGTTCCCAGGATTGTTGACTCGGATGTTTTAGTTTCCTCAAAGAGAGCAGTGTGTAATAAAGCCGAAATTTCCACAGCAATTCCACAGCAATACGTTAACGTGTTTAATACACACACACACACACACACACACACACACACACACACACATATATATATATATATGAGAGGATTTTTTTTCATTTATTTATTTATTTATTTACTTACTTACTTAGTATTACTTAATATTTTTAAATAAGTATTTATTTTCCACCTCGCTATGTTTTATATCTAAAACCTAACAACCCCAAAACATCTTACACCTAAAGCTGCATTCAACTAAAGTTTGCAGCTCATACTTCCCCAATCTCCGACCATGAAAAACCAAAGTAAACGCCCCCCCCCCCAGCCCAGAATTCCTCCTCAGGAACCTGGGGTGGCCTTCTCGACTCCAAGTTCAGCAAGTGACGTCAAATCAAAATGGCCGCTCACAGCATAAGCAGTAAACATTCACTTGTTAAATCAATAACACTGAGTAGGCAGTTCTCTGTTTTGAGCTAAATATACATCATTCATCATAGTTAGCTGGCTAGATTGTTGTTATAAAGAAGACAACCACGGAGGCGTCCATGTTGTTTCCGCAGTTTGTAGCTCGGACTCACACAGGTTGATCTTACTTCCTGCTTCAAAAGTAAGTCGAAGGCAGCAAAACTCTTTTTTTAACAGCTTGTTTTGCTAATCATTACCCCAAAAAATGCCGATCTCACTATTCCTCATTGTGTTTGTTTTCGTCTTAAACTATATCCTTAACCTTGTCTGCCTCTGTCACTAGATGGTGCTGGACGCTTTATGTTTTTGGGCTGTCCATGTGTGCGTCTGTCCAAGATTCCCTTTAGCGCATCATCTCAAGAACGAGTGGCTGAATGTTTGTAGGATTGATATGGAACTGTCACTGTCACCAGCAGATGAGCCAACTGACCCAAACAGGGTCACCGTCACAGCAAGGTGTCTACAATAGTTTTTCTTCAAAAGTTTCCTCCCTGTTTGAAGTTTATTTTATCAGCCATACGCGTTAGTAACAGGAAGGACTAGACTCGCTGGCAGTGGAGGCGTCCCTGCTACTGCCCTTGGCGCTGAGCTTGACTTCTTTCATTCTGAAAGACCTGACGTATATTAAATGGTTACTATATAAACCATTTTTTTTCTTTTTTTCCCCCCCAAAACATCTGCTGAAAAGTTGTTTATGATCCATATGCTGCATCTCAGAAATGGCAGTACATTTATAAGTGCTGTTGATGCGTCACATCGTCTCAGTCCCACACCGAGTTCCTCTTTCTGCATCAGTGATCTGACTTCAGAGAGACGGCTGTCCTTACTGCAGTGATGGATGTGCGCAGAAAAACCCGGGAGAGACGAGAGGAAAAATGTGTACAATAATGAGAAAACTCTGTCTGTCTTCATCTCTCTGCCTTCATCTCTCTCTCTCTCTTCATCTGTCTTTGGAATCGATGTTCTCATTAATAGGAACTCCATCACATTGTATGATTTTAATATAATATGACTTTGGGGGTTTTACATGATTTGTAGAAAACTGTAAAAGTAACAAAGAAAGAGAGAAAGAAAGGAGAAAATGATCAAATGGATCAGAAAGAAAGAAAGAAAGAAAGAAAGAAAGAAAACAAGTGTGATCAGAAAGAAAGAATGAAGAAAACAGTTCAAAAAAAGGAAAATGGTGTGTTTTTATTCGAATTACCCACAAAATCTATTTATTTATTTGTTTATTGTTTGTTTTTTAAAATTGTTGATGCCAGCCCCCTGCTTTATTTTACCTTAAAGCTGCTTTGTTTGTTTTTCCTTTTTTTGTGATAGTTAAAGATGTCTAATGAATGAAAATGTTATTTTATGCCCCAAAGCATCTTAATATTATTATTATTTCTTTTTTTTTTTTTTTTGGTTGTTGCCCCAAACAATTTTTTGTCCTACATTTTATTTTGACCTGTTTTTTTTGCCCTTAAATGCCGTGGGTAAGAGAGGTTTTATCTAACTGACTGAAGATCAGATCCCGTGTTGAACGCAGCTCTTTTCAGCAGCTCTGCAGGTGAACCCGGGTGTTTTTATGACGCAATCCTCCTGCTCTGTGTTTCAGTTCAAGCATCTCTTGTTTTACACTTTTACAGTGTTTCTGCTTGGAATTGATGCAAAACACACTGAGGAATCGATAGAGCCTCTGAGCCTGCACACACTCGCGGGTCGAACCCGGAACAGCAGGTGCGATGGTTCGAGAGTTTCGGTGTAAATTAACAAGCCTGCCATTCATCACACGCCGGCTCGAGGGCTTAACCAGCCTGGAAATGTTTTCTAGCTCATTTAGGAAAGGCATCCCGCTCAATTAAACCTGTAAGGATCATAAACACACATGTCTGTGTGTGTGTGTGTGTGTGTGTGTGTGTGTGTGTGTGTGTGTGTGTGTGTGTGTGTGTGTGTGAGAGAGTATTGAACAGAGCTGCACTCATGAATCAGTCCTGATCAATTTTACACACACTGTGTCGATACACTCCTCATGTCCCTGCAGAGAGACGGCCAAAATGTCCGACGTGTTAATCACAGGGACTCTCCAGGGTGTTTTCTGCCATCTGTGCTGCGATTCTATCTATCTATCTATCTGTCTATCTATCTATCTATCTATCCATCTATCCATCTATCCATCTATCCATCTATCTATCCATCCATCCATCCATCCATCCATCGCCAGCTAGGCAGGTCTCTGAGTAACACTCTACGATCACACACACTTGGGCATTACATCCGATCTCAGCACAGACATCAGCACTCACCTACGGGAGTCTGGCGTAAAGGAAGAGAGCGAGGCATGATGGGAAAAAAGGTCTCACGTGTTCAAGAGAAGGCGATTTCTCAGCACGTTCAGATAATCGGGTGTTTGTTTGTTTGTTTGTTTGGATCCACAAATTTACAACACATACAGAAAGGGAGCCATCATTTATAAATGGGGCAAGAAAAGGTATAAATTTACATGTACATTTTTTTGGACTTTTTTTCCCCAACAATACATAAAAGTTCTGCAAAATCTAATAGAAGCCTAAGTGCATGCGTAAATAAATAGATAAAGAAAGAAAGAAAGAAAGAAAGAAAGAAATACTTTGGGGATGGCTTAAAAATATAGAAATGAAAAAATGAAGGAAAAGAAGGATAGTGAGAAGACAAGGAAGGAGTAAGGAGAAATAAAGAATAAAAAAGGTGGAAAATTAAAAAAAAACATGAAAAAGAAAAAAGGAGAAGAAAAGATAAAGAAAGAAAAATAAAGCTGTTTGGGGAAAGAGTTTCAGCAGCTAATTTGGACAAATAAAAACACTTCAGTCATTTAGTCTTTGTAAAAAAATTAGAAAGGAAAGAATGAAATAAATGAAGGAGAGTGAGAGGAGGAGAAATAAGTGTAGAAGAGATAAAAGAATGGAAAGAAAGAAGATAGGAAAGATAGAAAAATACTATGGAAGAAAAATGAGAAAATTAAATAAATTGAAATAAAATTTAAAAAAAAAAAAAGCATGAAAAAGAAAAAAGGAAGAAAGGGTAAAAGTAAAAAGTAAAAGAAAGAAAGAAAGAAAGAAAGAAAGAAAGAAAGAAAGAAAGAAAGAAACAGTTGTTTTGGTGAAGTGCTTTTGCAGGTAATTTGGACAAATAAAAATACTTTAGTCATTTGGGCATTGTTATTTTTAGCTAAGAGGAATAGAAAGAAAGATAGGGAGAAATAAAAGTAGAGAAAGAAGGAAAGAAAGAAAGAAAGAAGAATTAGCACAGCAACGGTACAGCAAGTTTAGAAAATAACCTGGAAATATTTATTATTTATATATTGTTAATAGATGAATAACATAACATTTGGCTAACATTTTTTCACCTAGAAACCATTTGGGTGTACAAACTTTTGCACTCAGCTGTACACTGTGTAACTTATTTGACACAGAATATTGAGTTGAGTGCAAAAGTTTGTGCCTCCTTTTTTGTAATAAATACATAATATATATATATATATATAAACTACTGGTTCCCATTTCCCAGTCATAAACCATGGGGGCACAAACTTTTGTAGTCCAGTGTATATTCAATAACTCTTTCAAAAATCAAGTAGGGAGGAACCAGCGTGAAAAATTCGTTAAAAAGCAGAATTTAACGTTATTATTGAATATTAAAATGCATATTTCACAGCATACAATTATACTGAAACATCCTCACGCCTTTAACACGAATAAAATTGAATAAATGTAATAAGACAATCGAGTTTGATGCTCCGCAGCACTTTATTTTGCGGGTGTGTGTGTGTGTGTGTGTGTGTGTGTGTGTGTGTGGGCCTCATTTAAATTTGAGAAATGCAATCTTCCACCAGCTTTTTTTTCATCATGAAGATATCCATCATCCGTTCCTCAGCGTACTTTCCCGAAGCGGCCGTGTCCTAAATGATTTTCCTGGGACGGGAGATTCCTCAGCTGAGGTTCGGAAGGGTCTTCTCTCTCCTTCCTTATGAAGAGAGATGGTTTTATCACGGCCATTTATCTTCCGCTCTTTCCCCAGGTTCTCGACGTTAGCGGTGAAAGTGTGTTTTCAACCTCCGCTCAAATGGGTCACTCAGCCCTGACGCTGGCGTGAGCTATTTTTAAAAGAAACAAAAGCCTTTTTCCAGATCCTTCATTCTTTTTCCTTTCTACCGCACAGAAAAGAGGCACTTTAAACACAATAAACTCATGCATTCTTAAAAATGAACAAAAGTAAAGTCAGTTCCGTTCCTCCTTCGGGTCCAGATGCTGAATCAGTAATAGGGAAGTGAACACTGAAATATCCTGAGTCTCTGGACACGTCTCAACATCGTGAGGTCAAAAAAGTTTGAATACAAAGTAAATCTGAGGAGAAACTAAACTCTGCGTTCAGTCTGTTACTATCACATGAGCCGTTTCCCCTAAAATCGAGCGGCTCTGATATCTACAGCTGCTCCTTAAAAACTGTTTATACACTTTCTGTATAAAACCGCATCCAAAACGGGATAAAACCTGCTAGTGGCCGTTGTCTGGTGTCTGGTGTTCTGTGTTTTCAGGGCCTGTGTTCCTAGGACCCTACTCTTCCAGGAGCTTATATTCTAAGGCCCAATATTCCCACTGCTTTATGTTTCTAGAGCCCTATGTTACTAGGACGCTATGATTTGAGGACATTATGTCCCTAGGAACCTTTGTCCATAACGTCCTATATTTATAGGGTTCTATGTTCAAAAGGTCCTAATTCTCAAGAGCCCGACGTTTCCATGGTCCAGTGTTTCCAGAATGTTCTTTAGGACCTATGTTTCTGGTACTCTATGTTTACAAGGCCCTATGTTGCAGGACTCCCAGGGCCTTACGTTCATAAGTTTGTATATTTCAAGGCCCCTATGTTCCTAGGGCTCTATGTTTCCAGGGGCCTATGTTCATAAGGTCCAATAATCACCTTGTGTTTCAAGGGCCCTATTTTCCCAGGGACCTCCAGTATGTTCCCAGCGATCTCTGTTCCTAACGCCACGTGTTTGCAGGGCCGTAAGATTCGAGGAGCCTATGTTCTTAAGGCCGTATGTTCCGAGTGTCCTATATTCACAAGTTCCTATGATGCAAGGACCGTCTATTCCTACAACCTAGTGTTTTACAATTCTTCAGTTTTCTCTGCAATATCCACATCACTTACTGAGGCCTCATTATTTTCATATTGTTATTTTCATTGCCAAGTCCACAATTCGATTCTGTAGTTTATAACAATGCTTATACTTCAATCTCACTGAATTATGAATAAGTATAACCACATTTCACCACACGTAAGAGTGCATATTTGAGTGTTTACCTCAATATCTGACACGCCGGAGCTCAGCACCGTGGCGAGAAGGGCTTCAGATGGAAGACTGTTTCTAATGCAGCACACAGCCGTGTTTCAATACAAGGTCAACAAGAACAGCCTCCCATGATCAAAAAAAGAGGAAAGGGTATGACTCGGACTGAAACTGAGGTGTTCTCATCAAAACAACTGGCCTGCAGCCGACAACAAAAAAGAGAAAAGTTTATAACAGTGAACGAGCTGCAAGCATCCTTTCAATCCATCCGGACACACTGACATCCTGTTATAATGTTTACAATGGTGTTAGAATTATGATGAATTATAAGTAGTGTTCTTAACACCAATCTATATCACCAACACCACAGAAACACAACCACAACCTCAATACGGCATTATGAGATCCGTCTTATTTTTCTGTAGTTAATTAATCACACCAGAGAGGTTACCAGGAAACTGTATTACAGCTTTACAAACCTTTCATGTTTTACAAAAGAAAAAAGGGAGTGCCTTTGATCTATACCTGCAGTATAGTTTTGGGAGTGATTACAACCATTCTAGAAAACTTTATGACTTGTACAAAACTTTACAGCTTCTACAAACCTTACAGATTCTGCAAACCCATGTTACAAAACTTTACAGCTTCTACAAAATTTTACAGCTTCTACAAACCCATATTACAGAGCTTTTCAACTTTTACAAAACTTTACAGCTTCTACAAAACTTTACAGCTTCTACAAACCCATTTTACAAAACTTTACAGCTTCTACAAACCCATAGTACAAAGCTTTTCAACTTTTACAAAACTTTACAGCTTCTACAAACCCATTTTACAAAATTTTACAGCTTCAACAAAACTTTACAGCTTCTACAAACCCATATTACAAAGCTTTACAGCTTCAACAAAACTTTACAGCTTCTACAAACCCATATTACAAAGCTTTTCAACTTTTACAAAACTTTACAGCTTCAACAAAACTTTACAGCTTCTACAAACCCATATTACAAAGCTTTTCAACTTTCACAAAACAATAGTACAACACATCACAACTTTTACAAACCCATGCTACGAAACCTTACATTTTCATTTACAACTTTTATTAAACCTTAGTACAAATTTGGTGCTTTTAATCTATATATAACTGAAGAACAGTTTTGGTGTTGATACCATACTACGAAACTTTATAATGTTGAAAATAACAACAAAAAATAAATTACACATTTTTATAAATGATAAAATATATATATATTATAAAGAATTTCCAGGCTTCAGGCAGTTGAAAAAGTTTCTGCACCCTCAGGAGAATATTAAGAAAGCAAAGCCATTTAATGCATTAACAGATGTTTCTTCATTCTGATAAAATTGCCAGAAAAAGGCAAAATGATATGAATTTAAAAGTTTTTACACACACACACACACACACACACACACACACACACACTCCCTTTATGTATGGAAAAGCAGTTATTTAACAGGAGGCATTTCAGAAATGTAAAGCGACGTGTCGTCTGCAAAGCAACAGAAGATGAATAATTCTCTTTAAAATGTTACAACAAAACAAAAATCTCTATTGATTGTTTTTAATTATTTTTTTACGTGTCCACAGGCACAGTATTCTCACCTTGTTCAAAATACAATCCAGCGAGGTCATTAGTTACTCTAAGACGACTTTGATTTTCCACAGAAAATCGATTATTTTTTACGTTTCGGCAAAAATGTGTAGCCTCAGTAGGTCAGTGTCGATCAATTAAACACCTAATTTAGTGCTGTTAAAAGGTTTCGTTGGGGAACACCAGACAGAGATGGAGTAGGTGCAGAACTGCAGTGAAAAAAATGTCAAATGTGACAAAAAAAACCATAAAAACCTTACAAGAAGTACGCCTCACGGCAGATTTAATCAGAACACACAGTTCAGAGACGTGACACAAAAGCCTGGCAATGTTGTAACGCCGTGGCCTTTTCCTTCTCCGTGTTTTTGAAGGAAAGAAAAATTGAAGAAATGGCACCCGGACACTTTAAAACATGTAGCTCCTTTTACTTAAATGGCAAGCATAGCACTTTGTGTTCTCCTAAACTTCTAAAAAAAAAAAAAACACGAGTGTGTGCGGTCGCCGGGTGTAATCTCCGTCTGTAAGTGCTTCCTGTGCCCTCACACACTCTTCCCTCTTAACTAGGCGTGTGATAAATGTGTGTCTTGCGGCCGTGCCAAAGTGCAATCTGTCTCACTGCAGGAGTTCAAATGTCATCAGTTTAGAGGAAAAGTTCCCCACACGAATAAACACCACTTTATAACCCAGTTTATCTGAAGATAATCTGCACGCAAGTCTGCGATATGAAACTCTTGAAAGTCAGAGTCCAGCAGCAAGAACTGCTTTTATAGCATCATTATTTTATCAACAACGGCAGTAGATTTTTAATCAGTTATTCAAGCATTTATTATTTCACCTGCTCATTTAACCTGCAATGTTGCCAGTGACATCAAATTTCTTACATAGCGCTCAATAATTTAGGAATTATTTGACGTAGAGACTTTAGATTTGTCTTGTTAAATAATTTTAGCAGTAAAAATTGGGTTTTTTTCCTCAACTATAAATAAATATTCTTATTCAGTTATTGTTCAGTTTTAGGATAGAACACACACATACACACATACACACATACACACACACACACGCAATAATACCCTGATTCACTCATGGGGTAATTTAGCGTAGCCAGTCCACATAACTGCATGCTTTTTTGGGATGTGGGAGGAAACTGAAGACCCCTGAGAAAACCCGGGGAGAAGATGTGAAATTCCATGATTGTGATGCCGTTTATTTTTTTTATTATTATTATTTCCCATATTTACACATCAACTAGTAATCATGCTCTTCATCAGGAGTCATAAAAAGCAGCAAGAAAACCTAGAAAAGGTCACTGCACTCTCACTGGAGGTTTTTTACTTTTATAAAACGAGTAATTTACACTCTATTATAATTAAGCCTCTACATTATAAAAAAAAATAAATCCTCGATATACACACATACACACACAATAAATGACTTCTGTATTAATGCACCAGATTTGAAACCAGTAAAGCTGTTACACTTCAGCCGTCATTCTGTCCATGGAACACCCCAGTCCTTCCCTGTTATACTGTATATGACCAGAATATAAACCTAAAACCTAGGAAACAACGCTCAGAAATGCACGAATACACTCAAGACGTCTTCACCAAGAACAATGAGATGCAAAGGATCTAAGAAAGCAAACTAATCATGAAGCTAAGACACAACAGGTGAGTACAATGCTAATCTGTATAGAACTGCAATACAATATACTGTACTTCCTGCAGCTTAGCTTAGCATAGCTATAGATGTATATGATACATCCTATATAGGTCTCTATAGGTTTACTGTTTATATCATATCATCGTGTTTTATGCATGCTGCTGGAACACTCCAATTTCCCCTGAGACTGAGAGTGAATTCATAATGGGTAGTTTCTTCTTATTATTATTATTATTATGAATGTTCATACGTTGAACATTTGCTCATCATTAACCAGCAATGCCGAGCTTTAGCTCCAGATTAAACTTACGATGCTTCACTAAAAAAAAAAATTAAAGCTACACATTTCTTTATCAAGACTCAAGACGAGGTTCTTTTAAAATCATAAAATTTTATCATTTTATCGACTAGTTTTACAGTAAAGTTCATGTGAGCCACTTTAATACATTTCAAGTATTAAAAGGATTGTTTTTTTAAAACGTTTTTAATTGTAGAAACTACAGAATTTGTAAATATTTAAATATATCATCGAGCTGCTGTAAGCACTATAAAATGCAGGTCCGTGCTGCTGAGTGCATTATATTTTCACTGAAATCTCAATAACACACACGTCAGAGTGTTTGGAGAGCTCGCAGTGTTTTCTGTGCGGAGTGTGTATAAATGAGCGGCTCGGTGCTGAGAGGGCGCTCCTCAGGATTAGCTCACTTTATCTCCCACAAACAGCCAGCGAGTCTTCCTGTTGGTCAAGCAGCTCGAGGCAACGTTTAAGATTAATGTCTTTTTGGGCCACAGTAGTCAGGGTGAAAATGTATTACAGTGCACTTTGTGCTGTTATAGTCTCGGCGTTTTTTAACACTTCCTCCATGTGCAGCTCTGCATCGTGACCTTCTCACAGAGCCTCACAGAGCAAGACCAAAAAAAACACGTTTTTATTATAAAATAAACGCAGATGCGGTCGAGTGGAAAAGTGCGACTCTATTAGCAACAACTGTTTTGTTCTTTTTTACAAATTTTTAACAATTTTATAACAAAATCTACGTGTGTGATAGGAAAATAACCAGTTACTGGCATCACTCTGAGCTTGATTAGTTTCCTAGAACAGCACATCCTGATGTGTTTTATTCCTCTTACACTACAGCAATTTGGCAATGATTGATCAAAGAACAACTCATCATGCTTTTTATCCATTTATTGTTACATGTAATGTCGTGTAGCATCCGATTAACAAGTTAGTTCCTCTTCTCACTTACGTTATAGCAGCAAGAACAAGAACTGCACAGCATAAACCCTTAAAACCTCTGACTGTTACAAAGCGCTGACACTGGAGGCTCCTTCCATAAATGTTATCTCCTTACAGAAAAAATCACCACATCAGCGATTATAAACATTTTTTAATCTGCAGTGTAATTAAAGTTTACACACATGGCTGATCAGTTGTAGCCCGTTTCCCAGCCGCGAGTTAGTGAAGCGCAAAACTCCTGCTCAAGAGCGGCGCTGCTGTTGTATACAAACGAGGGACATTTATACAGGAAGCTCAGAAGGTGATGAGCAACAGGTGAGTGTAATTAATAAAGTAGAGAGTTCGATTGGTGTGGCTGAGAGGGGCGAGGCTGAGAGGGGGCGAGGCTGAGAGGGGGCGAGGCTGAGAGGGGGCGAGGCTGATAAGGGGCGTGGCTGAGAAGGGGTGAGGCTGAGAAGGGGCGTGGCTGACAGTCAGGAATTTTGTTAGCTCTTGAACTATAGGCTTATTCCATTAAATATGAAACATTAAACATGATGAATGTCAGGTGCTTGAATTTCTCTCTTAAAACAAAAAACACCGTAAATCTAAGTTCACCTCCTCAGATAACTGAACGCTTGAGTTGCCTAAACAGATTAAAAAAACAAAGTGCGCTGTTGCTCTTTCTCCTGTCAGTAACTGGAAACGCAGATGAGATGAATTAGGGGCAGGAGAGCACTTGTACTGATTGAGAGGAGAAGCTCAGGGGCTCCAGCTCTCCTGTAGTTTACACGTAACACGTGATATCGACTCGCTACCGTTATACGTTACATTGCATCATCCCTCCTGCGCTCTGTCAGTCTGTTCATGAAGAGTAATGGCTGAGGAGTGCATTTGGACTGAAAACATGAATGCAGTTTATTAAATACGAACCCCATGAGTTGGAGTCCACGTATCAAAGCAGCTATTGGTCCTCATCCTCTCGTCATTTGAAGGACACCTCTGGGAGATGGTCCTTCTGTCATCTCATAAGTCTGGGTGACATTTCAAGTAGTGATTGTTCCGTCTCAAGGCCCCGTTTTCATTATGGACTCGGCCATGTTTTATGGGCTACATAATTCCCGGGCCTTACGCTGGCTCAGGGTTTCATAATAAACGTCCATCAGATTGTCAGAGCCGCGCTCCTGGACCAGCGCACTACTCTACATGCAGGAGATCTTCACCTCAGATACACTGCGTCTCCATCTGAACGTCTGTGAAAAGAAAACAGGAGTTATGTTTCCGTCATCACTAAAAAAGCACCAGCCTATAATAAGTAATCATAGCAACCACAGCAATTTTTCAACAATTACAATTTTTATTTATTAAAAAATGACATCATACCTTTTATCCATTTATAGTTTACTTCTGTGAAATAAGTTACTTCCTGTTCTTACTTACGTTACAGCAGCGATAAACAGTCGTTACCTCACCAGCTTCTTTTTCCTCTCTTGAAGTTAATAAGACAAAAAAACGCAGCTTGTTGTGTTACCAAGAAACCGCAAAGAAGCGTGAACTCCTCCGTCCTGAAGATGTCGGAAAACTTAAACTTACAGCTTCACCTCTGACTGTTACAAAGCGCTGACACTGGAGACTCCTTCCATAAATTTTGCATAAACTTCTCCTTGCAGAAAACTTCACCACATCCATGATTACGCACATTTTTTAAAAAATCTGTTTATATGAAGCATCCGCTGTACACGTCCCTGTGAATGAGCTGTTACTATAGAAACGATAACGTATTAGAACGAGTGCATTAATATAGCCCTCTGATTTGCAGCTGCACTACTGTCAGAGCTGCTGTTATAGGAAATGAATCAACACCTTCTGACCAATCAGAATCCAGAATTCAACAGCAGCTGTGGTGTAACTGAGAAAAATGTCAAAATAAAATCAGGCTGTCATTCAATACATCAGGGTGAAATCTGCCTAAAAACGGCTACCATTAGAGTTAACAGTCACTCAAAATACAGCATCGACTAACAATTTAGCACCGGAAACACACAAATCACATCGCAATACATTACACACACACACACACACACACACACACACACACACACACACACACACGCTCATAATCAAGTCCGCTCGTTGAAGATACAAAAACATACAGGGTTTTTGCTGCTTGTTGCAGTTCTGTGATTATTCTGATTATTTCTTTGGCTTTAACTCCCATCTGTTTTTCGTCTTTTCATTTTTTTAGTGATTTGTCTGTTCCATTATTAATATTTCTGAACTTTTGGTGGCCCTAAGCGACATCCTACTTGCCCCCTGCGTTCTTACAGCGCCCCCTGGTGGCTCTTAGGCCCCTGAGCGACTGTTTTTACGGCTTCCAGCTAAAAACAGCCCAGTTTAGTTCTCACGCCTGCGAACCTGCTCTCACTGATGTACAGATCTGTTGCAGGCACTGATGTTCCAGTTTAAACTCTCTCTGGACTGCTCCGGTCACGTCTCCTGGTCCTTTTGATTTGCAGTAATAATGTGATCGTTCACCGGAGTCAGCAGCGAAGAGATGGAGAGAAGTGTCCGTCAGTAATAACCTCAACAGCTACTTCTCCTGAACAGCCAACATCCCTGCATGCATTCTAATCAGCTCTGATATTCAGAGTTCATTCTGCCATTTTTTTCTCCATTTTCCCACTTTTTCTTTTGGCATTAAATCGACAGGCACCAAGCTAAAGGTCAACCATTAAACAATCCAGGCTCGACAGCTCTGTCTGTTCCTTCACACCTCTCGTAAAAATGCAAAGACAGCTCGCTCGCCAACACAAATCCACAAGGATAGCTTTACAGCGAGGCACATAAAAGATGATGCAGAGCCCTGATTTTATCCAGTTCCCTCATTTGTTTATTTATCGTCTGCATTTTGCATTTAACATCCTGTCGTTTCTTCTCCTCTCTGACACATTAGACCTGAGAAATAAGCAACGAATGAATTTCAATCATGAGCAAAAGAGTCAACAAGAGAGGAGCCAATCTTTGTCCTAACTGACAGATTCACTGACTCTAATTTTGAACCACTGAAAAAGAGAGGAATGAATCTCAGCCATGATAAAAAAAGATTGATCATGCTGAACAAAAGATTCACGGACTCAAACACTGACCCACTGAATGAGAGGGGAGAGGATCACTAATCCAGTGAATGGCAACCTAGCGAATCTCATTATGAACTAAATGATTCACTGACTCAAACTTTGACTTGGTAACCTGGAGAGGAAGGTATAAAGCTCATGAACGAAAGATTTGTGATTCTTTCAAGGACTCTGTGAACATGAGAGGAAGAAAACCGTTTGCTCGAGTGTTTTTCTAGCCCGTGCCGTCCAAAAATATATTTCTACACATGTGAATGTGATAAAGTAGGACTCATTTTCCCATTAACTCGCAGAGGGAGTGAGCATTCAACGTGATGCTCGGTTTCCCATTTTATTATGACTTAGGATGACTTTGGGAAACAACTTGTCATGTAATAGCTGCATTCAGCGTCATGACCTTCGTCAAGTGTTTTCACTGAGAAGATCATGCAAAACGCACGCCTCTTAATCACCTGCACAGGCGAAGAGCATCTCAAGAGGTTATTCTTAAAGAGAATCATTGTGCATCCTGGTTTGAATAAGTCAGAGGGACCACAGGTACACGTACATTAAGAAGAACAATTATAGGATGTACCGATTTTGTAAAATATAAGATATGCGATCATTTTTAAAGTTAAAAGCGAATTCGTCCATGTGAGAACAAACCGAAATGGGCCCAGAATCGATCTTTGGTGGATACCTGAGTATTCTTTCCAAATAAGAAGAAGAATTAAAAATTAAATCTAAGAAACTCCTCTCAGCAAAAACGCTCAAGACGCCACCTTGCTGTGAAACATTTCTGCTGAACGAGCCAAAGTTACACAGTTTTCTAATACCACCGTAGCACAATTAGCACAGTTACACTTCTAACACCTCATCATTAGCGTAGCGGCGCCTGTCAGCCCGTCCCACTCCAACCCCATTGTGTGAAACCACGTAACAGATTACAGCAAATAAACTACTAATTAACTTCCCCGATGCGCCAAGAGCAGAGCTCGTCTATAATAATCACAGCTTTCAGAAATCTTTATTTATTTATCTGTTGACCATGAAACAAGATCTACTTTTTTTCCATCTATTGTCTGTAACATATACGATACTGTAAAGATTCGGAACTACACATGGACAAACTTGTCCACAGTCTGGACAGAGATGACAACTGGTCCCCATTCTCCATTCTTCCATCTCATCTTTTTTTCTTTGCAAAATAAGCCAAAGAAATGACCAAGTCCTCTCTCGCTGACGCAATTGTCGCTCTTCTGCCACCACCACTGCTGTTCTTTGTTTATTTCTTCTGCACTTGATGTCCTGATGCATGCAAAGAGTGTCCTATAAAAACGTACCGTGTGGGTTTCTTTTTTGCATTTTGTCCCTTTGTAAATTAAAGTGTATGGTCACCTTTACAATGCCACCGTGACACATAAATTTAATTTAATTAAAACCCCATTTGACGTCACAGATGAGACATTACCCTCAGATCCTGTGGAAAAACATGTGCACAAACAAAAATGGTCAAACTTTCTACAGGAGCAGGTGGGATTAGTTAGACATTCTGCAGGAATGGGCCTGATTGGTCAAACTTTTAAGGGGGAAAGCAGAATTGGCCAGAATTCCTTTGGGAGTGGGCGGGATTGTTCAAACTTCCCGTGGGAGTGGGCGGGATTGTTCAAACTTCCCGTGGGAGTGGGCGGGATTGGTCAAACTTCCCGTGGGAGTGGGCAGGATTGGTCAAACTTCCCGTGGGAGTGGGCAGGATTGGTCAAACTTCCAGTACCCCTTGCTGCAGAACCAGAAGTCCAGGGTGTGGAATCGGACCTGATCCAGCTCCTCAGCGGACTTGAACTGAAAGTCCAGGGGGTGGAGACAACTCAGGGGGTGGATAAGTGTGTTGGTCCATGTTGTAGAGCATCTCTCAGGCAAGGGTTAGGTGTCAGGGTTATAGGAGGAATTAGATCAGGTCTCGCTCCACCCTGCAGGAAGCAATGCATCAATCTACACAGATTATTTTAATTCGTTTAAAGTGATAGAGAGACTTTAAAAGTGACTTTAGCCTCCTATAAATGTGTCGTAGTGTTACACTCCTGATGTGAACAGAAGCTTTGCTGCACTGCAGGTTTTCCCGGCGTGAAGGAACAGAACACGATGAACCATTCCTCAGCCGATATTGTCTCGTCCTCCCCTGAGCTTTTCACAGACGGAGTCATCCATCAAAAGGCAATCAGATAAGATTATCAATTACTGCAGGGTCAGGAAGCGAGAGCCGCGTTCTATTCTCTATTGTCCCACTGAAAACAAAAGCGGCTGATGAGGGACTCGCGGGTCTCTGGAGGACTCATTATTTCATTAAGGACAGAGTCCAGTGACACTTCACATAACACCATGTTTGGGAGATTTCTCTCTATTAGCAGAGATGTGTGTGGAGACAGGGGAAATATTTTCTAAGCTGCAGAGAAAAGTTAGCAAAAATGGCTGTTAAGACTGTTAATGATACATCTATAATAATAAATGTGAGTGTTTTTGGCAAAAAAAAAATTAAAAGCTTGCTTCTTGTGGTGTTCATGGCTGTGTCCTAAATGACCCCCTAATGACTGGAGCATCATTAAAACACTACGAGACAGTAGTGCAGCTGCAGATCAATTATCGTTTCTATAGTAACAGCTCATTCACAGGGACTTGTGATGCAGACGCTCCACATAAACAGAATAAAAAACGCGTGTCATCGTGGCTCTGTAAGGAGATGTTTATTTAACATTTACGGAAGGAGTCTCCAGTGTCAGCACTTTGTAACAGTCAGAGGTAAAGCTGTAACTATTATGACATCTTCAGGACAGAGGAGTTTATACTTTGTGGTTTCTACGTAACAAAAAAAAGGTCTAATCAGCATCAAGAGAGAGAAAAAGAGAGGCTGGAGAGGGAACAACCGTTTATAGCTGCTATAACGTAAGTGACCACAGGAACTCACTCGTTTTGCGTTACTAGAAATGGATAAAAAGTACGACATGACGTTTTTTAATAAATAAAATTGTAATAGTTGGCAAATTGCTTTTATGTAAGAGGAATAAAACACTCTGGGACCTTCGGCGTGGTAACAGTAACTCTGCTTCATCTCCACCTTGTCATTGATTATTTTACTATAACAGCACCACACACAGGGGTTTATATGTTACGTAATAAAGGTTGCTTGGTTGTTACAAGCCGATGTAATTATTTTCATCGTGCCATTTTAGTCAGAGTCAAATGAACAAATTCGATATGAATCAGTATGACATGATGAAAAACTGACTAGATTTTAATGTCTTTTAGACAAAACGCAATAATTCACTGAGTAATTAAAGCACGTGTAAGAAAATCATCCCAAAAACCTTTGCCTCTCACACCACTGCAGCTCATTTTCTGTTCTTTTCTTTTTCGTAAACGCAGGCAAAGCCCGAGCGTTCATGGTGTTTGGCTTTCATTATGAGAGCACCATTTGACTTCATTAGTGACTCTAAACGTCTGTGAGCAAAAATAAATGCCCTTCATTTAAGCAAGGTACAAACTGCGACTCCTAGCACTGGAGCAGCGTTCCGCTTATTTTGTGACAAACTATGAAACGAAAATGGGAGATTTTGCTTAATTAAACAGATACAATGGACATATTAGAAACAAATCTATGCAATTTTGCAGGTTTTCTACAGCAGCAGGGTTGACTTAAGGTGCAATAACATCAATCTTTCCTCTTTCTCCAGGTACTCAGTGCTGCTGCGGTGTTAAAAATGGGAGTAAAAAATGTTCACTTCAGTCTCGCTGAAGTTTCCAACAAGTGAAAATGTTAACAAAAGCCAAACGTGTCAGAGCGGACAGCGGTGTGGGGGCGAGAAAAATGTTAATGTCAGCAAAAATGTCAGCACTCAAACTGAGACGGGACACAGAGGGGGACAATCCTGGTGCACCATTAGCCTTCCAGCTCATTCAGCAGGAGGTGCCAGTATAACACACACACACACACACACACACACACACACACACACACACACACACACACACACACACACACACACACACACACACACACACACACACCTCCTGTGACTGTACTAAGAGCAGATCAGAAGGTGAGTCAGTGGGCTTTTTTTTTTCCCCCCAGAGTAACAGTGTGGAGCTCGTCACGGTAAATATATATTTCCGTGCCGAATTTTATCCACAGCTGGAAAACCGGAATGTGATGAAATATCAGAGATATCAGTGATATATCAGTACAGATAAAGTTACACCATGATCAGGAAATGATTAGATATTGAGAGAATGTGACATGCTCATTATTAACGTGTGAACCTGATACAGTGCTGTGCTGAAAAGGGTGATAGTGTGATCATCATAGTGTTTTGAGCTGTAGCATGTTATGCATTAAACACGCAATAAACCAGGAAACATGAAACATGTTCAGTCTTGTGGGGAAAAAACAGAAGGGAAAAACCTAAAAGGTCACATTTAAAATGCAAATGGAGATAAAAGGTGTGAGTTTGCGGCGGGAAGCGTGGTGGCGGCGGCGGCGGCGGCGGCGAGGCAGTTTCAGTGCAGTGTGTGTAACATTTCTCAGGAGGAGCTCGGTGTCAGCGATGTGCTGATGTGGCATAACGTGTGCTTTAAACTCCCTACTGAAGGTCACAGCACTCGCCATTACCCCCGATATTATTATCCAAGATCACACACTGCAGCTCACCGCAACACAGAAAACTACACGTCACCACCCGGAGGCACTGCAAAAAACATCAACACATCATGAACCATTTCTTTATCTTATCATTTAGCTTACGTTTCCTATTATGAGATCATTATAAATGAAATATCAGATTATTCAGCCTGATTTTAGGTGCTTTTTACTCATTTCGAGCTTTATCTTTTCTTATTCTATTGCCAGATCCTTTGTCTTTTCTCTAGAAATAAATGCATTTAAATAAATATAACTGCATATAAATGAATCAGAAAATGATCTGCCAATAGTACGAGACTATTTAAAACTTGAAATATTTTTTTTTATGTCTAGGAATAAGTTTAATAATCATATTTGGCTATTTGTAATCTTTTAATAGGAAATGTTCAAATAATCTCTTCAGGCATATCTCTTATATTTCTTATATTGTAAAAACATATATCAAGAACTGTTTGTGGATTTTCACTAAAGAGGACAGAAAAAATAAAATACTTATATGAAGAGATGTTATTTATTTATTTATTTATTTATTCATAGACACAGTGAAATCAGGAATATCAATAGAAAGATAGAAAAAGGAACAACAGATGGATATTTAGACATTTAGAGAAATTACACCGCAGCTAAATATTTCATTTGAATTATAACACTTATAATGCCACTATACATATTTTACAGTTTATTTGATTTACACACTCACTTTCAGTAAGCACCTTATCCTGGTCCGGGTCACAGTGGATCCGGAGTCTATCCCGGGAACAATAAGTGTGAGATGGGAACACACCCTGGATGGGACGCCGGTCCATCAACCCTTTTCTTTTCTTTTCTTTTTTATTTAGTTTTCGATGCAATACATACATCATCCATTTTTTTTAGCCTCAGCAGGAGACATCTTTACCAAATCAAAACCTGTAAACCCGAGAAAGCTCATTCTTGGCAAACATATCAGGAACAAACGGCGACTCCGAGCCAAGTCGATGCAGCACACACTGAGGACGGAGGAGTGTGAGCGTAAACATTTTAAAAGGCCTGTATAAGAGCACATTAGCGTTTCGGATACGGCGATGAATCACAATCAGTGTTTATTCGCTGTGGACCAGACGTCTGAGTAATTTCTCTCAGAGCGTTCACATGTCGATATCCATTTCTGTAAGATAAACTCAGGCGCATATGCAATAAGAGTAAATAAATACACAGTTAAGGAAGTAAAGAGGTGTGTGGTGAGAGGTGTGTAAGTCGATATGTACATTATAAACATCAGTGATGTAGCTATAGTTAAATATAGACAGTTAAAAGAACACAGTTAATATCTATAGGGAAAAAATGACTCACCACACACTAGACATAAAATCACCACATTATAAATCAAATTATCCCACAGCTGCTGAAGATTTCTGCATTGTGATTGGTCAGAAGGTGTTGATTAATTTTCTAGAACAGCAGCTCTGACAGTAGCGCAGCTGCAAATCACAGGTTTACATTAATGCGCTCTTCTAATACGATATCGTTTCTATAGCAACAGCTCATTCACAGGAACAAAAAACATGCAATGGTCGTGAAGTTTTCTCTCATTTATTTAACATTTCCAGTATGGAAGGAGTCTCCAGTGTCAGCGCTTTGTAACAGTCGAAGGTGAAGCTGTAACTTTAAGTTTTCCGACATCTTCGGGACAGACGAGTTTACGCTTCTTCGCGGTTTCTCAGTAACGTGACCAGCTGTGATTTTTGAAGGGAGAAGAAGAGAGGCTGGTGAGGGAACGACTGTTTATCGCTGCTATAATGCAACTAACCTGTTTAATGGAACATTAAATGTAACTATAAATGGATAAAAAATTAGGAAATGACATTTTGCAAGTTGCTTTAGTGTAAGAGGAATAAAACACTTTATGCGATCAACATACTTTGACATCCAAAATTTCACAATAACTGACGTGTATATTTTTTAATTCAGGTTACATTCTAACCCTGCGTTTGTGTTTTTTTGGGTTTTTTTTTTGTAAAGATCATGTTGCTTTTACAAACACAGCCGTAAAAACAGTCAGTTTGTCCGTCTAAAGCCTCGCTGGCTAAGTGTGATTTGATAAAAGCTTTGATAAAGTTGTTGGATAATCAAACGTCGTAGCAAAACATGACTAAGTTCAGTTTGTAATCAAACAGCGGCTGTCAAAATGTCATCATCAAAACAGAGAAGAAATGTGAATGAATCAGCGTTTATTTCCTCACCGACGTTAGCGTGAGCAGAGATGAGTGGAGTGAAGAGACGGCGATGATGAGGCTCATGGTGTGATTTTTACAGCAGGGGGTGAGACAGAGACGATGTGGACGATGCTGATAATCAAAGTCAGAACTTGTAAACTTCTGATTCTTTAAAATCCATCAGTAGATTGGGTTAGAAAAGTAGAAGCAGCCTCTGTGTCTTTCAGTGGATTTCACTGGAATGAAATCTTTAAATATGATTTTTTTTTTTTTTCGCTTTTGGAGAAATGCTAGAACTTCTGGTTGAGATGCCTGCAAAATGGAAACCCATTTCAGTCCAGGAAAAATCTGTCGTCTTCACAATGATATGTAGAAAATACTGACATTTCACTATATGAAGGGTTTTCGCAGGCCGCCACACGAGTATTTGGCTTGGACAACCACGCCCACGTGGCTCAATCACCACACGCCACGTGACACGCCCCAAAAAAATGACACGCCCATCCGTGTGCAGTCTGCTTTCAGACTCTCATCGCTCTTCTTAATCTTTATATTATCTTTATTTCCTCACTGCTTGAAGTATAAAAATAGGTTTTCTTAGGTGTACATTCAAAATCTGCATTAAAAAGGTGGTAATTTCACACACACCTACAAACACACACACACACGAGGGCATTCATGATCTTATCTTTCTCACACACACACACACACACACACACACACACACACACTATCATATCAGCTTTGTTAAAGCTCTTCTGCCCCCTGCTGGTGGGATTCTTTGTAGTTGATTCGCCTTTTATGAGCCGCACTGAAGCACGCATGTCCATGTCCAAAACGTCAGGATGAATTTATGTACCCATCAGAAAAAAGACGAGCGTTGGCCAGATTAGATTAGCATTGATTGCACCGTGGTGCTGAGCGCTTGATTGTGCTCCGGTTGTATGCCATGACTCATTCACCGACCTAGCTGAAGGTTTTAACACCGCTTGTGCTCATAAAAACACAACTGCATTAATATAAAAAGCAATCTGTCACTAATGTACAGCTCACAGGGGCGTGGCCACACGAGTCATCTCAGCCTGAAAATGCCTTGCCACCTCGAGTCACATTTCTGTAATATCTATTACTACTATACAATTAGAATTAACAAATTATAATTTAGCTCATGTTGATGTAAATACATTTTCAACATAGTTAACTATCGCCACCCTTTACTGTGCCCTTGCCCCCCCTCCTTGCCACCCCATTCCTAAAAATACGTACACTGCTGTCCGTGTCTTCATTTCGACTCATCCCTAACGTCTAGCATCTTCACCACATCTAATAAAGCGGGTAAAGCAGAAGCTCCTGAACCTCGGGCAGCTTCCCGAATCGGATTATTATCTGTGAACAGACGGAAGGAGAGCTGTTTATCACGCTGAAATAGATCTCTACAGAGCGCCTGAGACAGACAGAGAAAGAGAGATGTGGTTAATAAAAAGCAGAGCTCCACACGTTTCTGCTGTTTCACACCAACAAGTGGTTTATCTTTTATGAATCAGATTTTACTTTATTTTTTTTTTTGCTGTTGTAAACAGATTTGCGGGAAAAAAAACAAATGTTCTGGCATCTTTGTCATCTTTGTTGCAGTGAAAGAACAATACTCTGAACCAACAAATCTTTGAAAATGATACAACTTTGTTTGCATTTTTTTTTTTTTAAATTAGAAACAAAACACTGTTATTTGAACAAATCCAGTTTTGCAGAATAAAAAAATTACACTGAATTCCATCTGCTCATTAAAGAGCTTAAAGTCTACAACATTGCACTGATTATTATAATGTTAAAAGTATTACTACTGAAGAGTGAGAGGCCACACCCCCTTCACTGTGACTGACAGATACATAGGCCACACCTCTTTCACTGTGACTGACAGATACAGAAGCCACACCCCCTTCACTGTGACTGACAGATACAGAAGCCACACCCCCTTCACTGTGACTGACAGATACAGAAGCCACACCTCTTTCACTGTGACTGACAGATACAGAAGCCACACCTCTTTCACTGTGACTGACAAATACAGAAGCCACACCCCCTTCACTGTGACTGACAGATACAGAGGCCACACCCCTTCACTGTGACATACAGATAGAGAGGCCACACCTCCTTCACCGTGACTGGCAGATGCAGAGGCCACACCCCCTTCACTGTGACTGACAGATACAGAAGCCACGCCTCCTTCATGACAATTGACAGACACAAAGACATGCCACACCTCTTACACTCTAACAAATGCACATGCCACACCCCCTTTATTGTAACAGACAGGCACAGAGGCCACGCCTCCTTCACTTCACTTATAAGCTAGCACATGAAAATGCACAGTGATGCATCAGTCTGCTATTAGCACTAAGGCTAACACGTTACTGAAAATGAGCATGCTAACTCAGGATTACACTGAAAATGACACAGCAGACTTTTATCATCAGCATCTCCTCAAAGGAGAAATAAAAAACACACACACTTAGTTAGCGTGGTCTTTAGCAGGGACATGGAGCTCCACTGCGAGTGTTTTTCTCCCAGTTCTCTCTTATAATGTCGATCAGCCAGAAGCGCAAATCAAATGACCTGCGTTACTGAGAGACGCCTCCAGAGAGAAATCCAATAAGCACGAGAGCAAACAGCGCCGTGCTCCAGCCTTCCACAACGCCCCGATCTCAGCTCTGGGTTTGAGAAGTGCTCTTTAGAAACAGTGCTTCATCTCAAACGATTCCGAAAAACTTTTATACGTTACACAATCTAATGTTAGCAGCCATAACGAGGCTCCGAGCGGTAAGAAAATGTTTACGGTTTCATTCACGTTGTGTTGTAGCATTACTGCCTGCACAGCACGTGTGACTCAAATCATACGAGTCGTGATGCTGATCCCAAAACTTCTGGGAGGTTAAAGGTAAGACACTAATAATATGCTAACACATAATGAAAAAAATAACCGTATTAACAGTAACAGATAATTAATGGTTTGAGACGTTGGTTACCGAAGGAAACAGATTTTGGTTAGTGACAGTAACAGATTTTATTCTTAATTGTAACCAAAACTACATTTATTAATGGTAACAGAGATTTCAGCTATTCACTAACCTAAATTTTTGTTATTAGCAACAACAGATCTTTCAGTTAACAACAGTAATAGATTTCGGTTACTAACAGTCAGAGGAATTTTGATTACTGACTGTAAGAGAGATTTAGGTTATTAATGGTAAGAGATTTCAAATGAACATTTCTGTTCTGAAATCATTTTCAGTTGTGTGTTTCTTGAAGCAGTTTAGAGTCTGCCTCAGTTACCCCTGCCTCAGTTACCCCTGCCTCAGTTACCCCCGCCTCAGTTACCCCAGCCTCGGACTGTCCTGCCTCAGACACCCCAGTTATTACAGTTATGAGTTTTGAACATTACCTGCAGCATTCTGTCACAAACACTTCTTGAAACCGGTGAGCTTACAGGCTCATACAATAAAATTCCATGTAAATAAACATTTATTCAA
Source organism: Pangasius djambal (assembly GCA_022985145.1). NCBI lineage: Eukaryota > Metazoa > Chordata > Actinopteri > Siluriformes > Pangasiidae > Pangasius > Pangasius djambal. The sequence goes on along the minus strand of CM040984.1, from coordinate 27,184,607 downwards.
TTTATCAGGAAATTTGTGTAATTTACACTCAGATGGCACACTTTAAAACAAAGCTCATTATTTAGCCAGTTAGCTAACAGTGTAGATTAAATCTGCTGCTCAGATCCTCAGCTGAACAGAGTTAAGAGTGTTTATAAGAGGGTTTGTGTTGCTAGTTTAATGGCTTTCTTGTGTTGTGTAACTTTGCCAGAAAAGGAAAATTGAAAACCTAAGAGCAGTAGTGAGTCAAATTGTGCCCTTAGGACAGAAACGAAGACATGAAACAACGTGGTTTAATCACATTTCCACAATATCACGAGTTAAGAACCTGGATATAATAACACATGAGTAAACTCCTTCACCTCATACGTCCCAATTTACACGCGAATTTGAAACTGAGGTTCTGTCCTGAAAACCCTGCGGAGTCCGTGACAGAAATCTGAGCAGACAGGAAGTGTACTAGGACCCATCTTCTATAATGAACAGCCATTTGAGCTCCTGCAGTCATCCAGTCAGCAGATTGCTCCCTCACTAGGGGTCAAGGGGAAGTCGGCCAGCTCCGTTTATTGTGCCACAAAACATCCTGACAGAAATGGTCCTTAAACACATCAGACTCAGGTGTTATGACTAAATTTGGCTGGGTCAAAATCTCAATCGATCACCACTAACCCTAAACCCTTCTCCTGCTGAGAGATTTCATAAATCTCAGCCCTGTTTCCTTTAAAAAAAGGAAAACCGTCAAACGGACTCGTTAAGGAGGAAATTCAGTTGTGATTTTGTGGTGTGTGTCCTGCCCTTGAGGGGCCTCCGAGGGAGCGAGCCACAGCTTTAGTGGGTCTTAAAGGTGAATCAGGACGGATCCGGCGCCGGCCTGTCGAAAGAGGGCTTTTACTCACACGAGCTCGGCCACTCAAGCGCGAGACACGCTGATGTATTACCTCAGGTGCGATGGAAATCTCCAGCAAGGCAAAAAGAAAAGCTCCCCGTGCCGCCGTCACTTCAATTACCATTTAACATCCACTCAGAGTTTTCCACTTAAGCCCTCCTCTTAAGTCCACTCAGAGTCCAGCGACTTCCTGCTGACTCACGCTACACGTCCATTCAAATCAATCGACTCGGTTAAACGTCGCTTTATTTTTATTGATTTATTTATTCATTCCAAAACTATATAAATCGTTCTGCTTTGTACTTTACCTTAGGGAGGTAAGATAAAGGTAATAAAGACGTATTAGATGCAGAGATGGGGTCATTTTTTTAATCATGCTACATTTTCATAATAGTGCTAAATATATGTAAAGATATATTTTAATGTAGTCTTTACTTTTTTTGTTGCATATTAAAATAAATGTATTTTTTGTACAATTATTTAAATACATTAATATATTAAAATATTGTGTTGAAAATAATGTTAACAGACGGGAAGTATAAAAAGGTCAGATTTTTACTTTTTTAAATACTTTTCAGTAGGCTACTTTTTAATTTAAATTAATAAAAATTAATAATTAATTAACACCACAATGACACTTTATTTTTTTTAACTTTGTGGTGTATATCATAAGATAATATTTTAGTTTTTATAAGTCTGTTGCTTAATTTCTCTGTATTCAGTTAAATCCTTCATTTTTATTGATTTATTAATTTTTGTTATTACAAATAATTCTATTTTGTAGTTCAAAAATGTATACCTAATGCAATAAATATAATAATACATGTAATTACAAACTTATAATAATGTGAAATATGGTGATTATTGTTACTTATTTACTGTAATATTGTTATATTTCCTTAAATTCAAATCATAATCCTGTGTTAAATAAATATATTTATTTTTAAACGGTCTTTACAATTACGGCCGAGTGCCTTCGAGCAGGTGTAACAAAAACCCAGCGTGAGCCGAGAAATCACTAAACCCGTCACAAATATTTCAATATAAACACAGTTAAGGTGCTTCAGTGTCACGAACAGGATAAAAAAATGACTAAAATAATACGGAATGCTGGTCATTTACCGTTCTGACACAAACTTTGACACTGGTGTTAGAGTGTTAATCACTCTGTCGCCCATCATGTAATCTCGCTCATCTCCTCTCGCTCAGTGTAAACTCTCCTCCTGCACGGAAACGGCCACTTACCCCAAGTGCAGCGTCGTGTTTCCACATCATACATAATGCACGCTGCTCTCGGCTTTAAGAGCCTAATAATACTGTATCAGATGAACAGCAGATGCAAAGTGAGGAAAACAAGGCTCTTATCTATCGTGACTAGGGCATAAAGAGGAGAACACACACACACACACACACACACACACACACACACACACACACACACACGGCCTTGCATATGGCTGTCTTTGTTTTCCCCCGATGACACACTCAGCACATTAAGGTCTGTGACTTACTGAATTATTATTCACCAATTTTTCCCACTTTAGTCACTGCCACTTCTCTCTCCCTCGCTACCTCTCCTGTGTCACATCGCACCTATGCTTTTTTGTAAGCTTAAAGAACCCATGAAGAACCTTTTATTTGGGGTTCATGAGTGGTACAAACTTATTGCTCATTATATTCCTCCTTTTAAGGTTTTATGTTGAATCCTACGGCAAAGTTACTCCCTATCCCGATTCCATCTAGAACCCCTTTTGGAAGCTAATTATCCAAAGAGCCCTTAAAGAACCCGTGAAGAACCTTGTTTTTCTAAGACTGTATGTATGAACTGAGTAAGTGTGCAGTAAAAATTCAAAATATAGAACTTAGGAACACTTAGTTTCTCGGTAGGTCATCCACTCCTATAAAAAAAGGTTCTTCAAGGGTTCACTTCAAGGGTTAATTAAAAGATCTTAATCTCCTTAAAGGGTTCTACGTTGGAACTCTTTCTGATAGGGAGACACTCTGTTGTAGTGTTCTACTGTACACAGAAAGTTTACAACTCTTAAGAGTTCTTCAATTGTTCCTCTGGGGAAACCTTAAAGGTTCAACCCTACCAATCCTATACGCAAAGGTTCCAAGTAGAACCCTTTTCAGAAACTAATGACCCTTGAACATCCAATGAACCCTTAACGAATGCTTGAAGAAACATTTCATTCTAAGAGCATATGTATTAACTGAGTAAGTTAATAATCCAAATCACTGCTTGTTATTTTCTTCTTAATGCCTAGAACCTGTCAGGAGCTTAATATTTAGCTAGCTTGGAGCTCGGTACACACCTAAGGTTCTAGTTGGAACCTTTTCTGATAGAGGTAGTTCTTTACACAGAAGATTTTGAACTCTTAAGGGTTCTTCTAGAGGGTTCTTTGTTCCTCTGGGGAAATCCTTAAATCCTCAACCCTACAATAAGTAGAACACTCTTTGGAAGCTAAGAATCTTTAATTATCCAAAGAACCCTTAAAGAAGCCATGAGGAACCCTTTTTTCAAATTATTGTTCATTATTTTCTTTATAATACTTTTAACACATAGATTCTTGGTACTTGGTCCACAGTAACTGAAGAACAGAAAGGGTTCTTCAAGGGTTCTTTAAGGGTTCCTTGGAGAGTTTAGGGTTTTTAGCTAAAAATGGGTTCGACTTGGAATTGTAAAGTGAGCTGAGTTACGGAAAGACATAAGTATGAAATTCGGTATATATTTCATAATCATCATCGTCATCATCATCGTCATCATCAGCTTCGTCATCGTAGTCCATAGCATGGGTCAATACACAAGCACACAGCAACACACTACAAAAAAATCCATAGTCATAACCAAAGAATGAGCAAGAAATTGAAAACAGGAAACAAGAAAATTAGAAAGAGCAGGGTGTTATCTGTATATAACACCCTGCTCTTTCTAATTTTCATTCTGAAGATTTTAGTCCGAGTCCCAAATGTCTCGTTTCTTTGTTTCTTGTTTCCTGTTTCCTGTTTTCAAACTGATTAAGGTCTAAACACTGAAGTGGTGCACGCATTAGGATAACAATCCAATGACAGGACAGAGGCGGAGACATAGAACTTTTAAGGTTCCCCCAGAGGAACAAACAAAGATCTCTTAAAGGTGTACATTGAATTTGAAATCATTACAGTGGCTCCGGAGCCTGTACTGGGAAAACCGGGGCAGTCGCCAGTCCACTTACTGGAATATTTCCGGAAGGATGGGAGGAAACTGGAGAACCCAGAGGAACCCAGAGGAACCCATACGGACACAGAGAGCCACAGGGTCGAACAGAGGAGCCTGGAGCTGTGAGGTTTCTAACTTTTTAAATTATTTAATCCCACTCCAAGTTAAATTTAATTGCTAATGTTTTGCTTCATTATTAATTTATTTTATGTTTGTACTCCATTTCAGTTTTTAATTCTTGGACGTTCTCTGCGCTGTTGTAAGCGACGGCTCTACCATAAAGATGTCTCACAGGAATTTAATATGTGTTTTAATATGTTTCCCCATGCAACAATCTTTCTCAACACGTCTGTCTGTGTGTGTGTGTGTGTGTGTGTGTGTGTGTGTGTGTGTGTGTGTGTGTAGCTGCCATGACACTGTAATCCATAGCGGCGAGATGTTCAAGCGTCATTGTTCCAGAGAAACTCGACTCTTGTGATACAACTTGAGTGAGGCTTCTTTCTTTTCTTTTCTTCTGTAAAGCAGATGGACGGATGACAGTTTGTCCTCTTCACATGTCACGCTGGCTGATTTTTAATCTTTAATTCAAATCCGAACATCAGATGCAACACTAAGAGACTACAGCGAGAGCTGAATTCACAGAGATTCATTTTAATTCATTTAGATTCACTTAAACGATTCATTTCACTTGTGCGTTCTAGCAGGTATTTACTGATTGCACACCGTTTTATCAGCGCGTAGTTTCTTTCACTCTCATGGCTTCTGAAACACATTAAAGGTTCATCTTAGCATGCTAACACAGGGACTTAGCATCTTAGTTGTGCAAAAAGTGCTTGCTGAACTTTTATTTAACGTTTATGGAAGGAGTCTCCAGTGTCGGTGCTTTGTAACACTCAGACGTAAAGCCGTAACTATAAGTTTTCCGACATCTTCAGAACAGATAAGTGTACACTTTGCACAATGTTACACAATGTTACACAATGTTAAATGTAACTACAAATGGACACAAAGTGTGTCATTCTTTAATTAATAAAAAAATTAAATCCTTGGCAAATTGCTGTAATATAAGAGGAATAAAACACTTTAAAACATGCTATTATAGGAAAATAATCAACTTTAGTGTGAAAACTCTAACTCCGCTTCACCCCGTTGTTGATGATTTTACTTTTAAAGCAACACGCACAGTGTTTATTTCATAAAAGAAATTCAATTTAAAACATATTTAAAACGCAGAAATAAGTACAAATAGTTCCTTGTTACATTTAGCTGTAAGGTTTATTTAGTAAACATGTATTTTTCATTTTTAAAAATCTTTTGTTTTGGGATCTCCTCAATGATTCGTGACAATATTTTATTGCTGAAAAACTTTCTATAAAACATTTTTTACAAAATAATAATAATAATAATAATAATAATAATAATAATAATAATAATAATAATTTGGGGTAATGCAGAATCAGACAAAAATTGCACATCACTATATATGAACAGATTTTGTCAGGAACCTGCAAAGGTCACGCCGGTTTCTGTCGCCTCCTTCCCGAGTCACAAAAATAACGGCTGAGTCGGCATGAAACACGGTAACTTCCCAATCGAACCGCAAATGTTTTCTTCCGTCATGAGAAACTTTACACTCTGCAGCGTGTAAAACAAAGCGTGTAGCACCACTTGACCTTGGATGAGCGATAAATAAAGCATGAAATGCAAGTGCACTACCTGTTCCATTATGCATAATCAAGTGCCCTAATGGTCCCGGCTGTAAACATAATCAGAGAGAACCGTCCATGTGCGACATCAGACACTGCTCCGGCTTAAGAGTGTGCACACACTCGCTGCTGTAAACAAAGCAACGAAACACACACACACACACACACAGAACAATAGCAGTAATGTGAGGTCTTGCTGCTATGAGGAAAATGACTGAAGACCTCAACCTGATAAATTACAGGAGTCACACTACAACGGTTACGGTTAGAGTTGGGGCGTTTTATGAAAACGCTTTAAGCAATGATCTCTTTTAAACAGGAAAAAACCTGTTATGAAGCTCTGTCTTTGTCCTACGTGAAGTTCTCTCACAGACACCATAGCTGGATCTCACACTTCTACGTGATTCTATAAGAATCATTTGTAAGACAAGATTCATTCCCAAACAATTCTGTCCTTCTGAATGATTCACTAAGATGAACAAATCGCTATCATTCAGGTTTCTTTCAGATTTTACACTGGTGCACTTTGTGTGTTCATCTCTCCATTTTATTAAACAGCTATCAATTGTTGTGAAAATCTAAAGGGATTAACGCTTCTTGAGTCAGTGAATCATTTCAGTCAAGACCGAGATTCACTCGTCTTGGTTTTCAGCACATCAGTGGAATCAGTTTAATCTCATTTGCAAAATAATTATTCTAAACACATACAAGCACATAATTAAATAATGCAAAATATCAATGATCATTACATTCTTAGCTAAACATTTTTGCAAACCATGCAACTGAGTGAGTCAGTGAGCGAATCCGTGAAAAAAAACATTTGAGTAAACAGACTCGAAGTCACTCTAGTCACTTGAGTCACTCTAGTATGAGTTCTATAGCCGTGTATGTAGTCCATGTCCAGGAGTTCAGTTTACAGTGAGGTGAAGCAGTAATGAACAGATGTGCTGAACTTAAGTACACACACAAACACACACACACTAGATCAACAGTCAAATACTGTTCAGAAATTCCACAATCACTTCCAGCTCATTAGTGATTTCCTAAGAGACCTCAGTGAAAAGCAGGAGTGCAGATAAAGGGCTGTCTTTAGAGTCTGCAGCTTTCAGCGAGCCTGCGATTTCACTCAGCTGAGTCCAATTAAAACTGACTCCATTCTGCCTCCTCCCTGTCCATGCTGCAATCACTGCAACACAATCTGCTTCCTCCCCATAATCGCTGCAACACACTCAGCCTCCTCCCCGTAAACGCTGCATGGCTGCAATATACTCAGCCTCCTCCCCATAAACGCTGCATCACTGCAACACACTCAGCGTCCTCCCCATAAACGCTGCATCACTGCAACACACTCAGCCTCCTCCCCGTAAACGCTGCATGGCTGCAACACACTCAGCGTCCTCCCCATAAACGCTGCATCACTGCAACACACTCAGCCTCCTCCCCATAAACGCTGCATCACTGCAACACACTCAGCCTCCTCCCCATAAACGCTGCAT
>CM040984.1:27165782-27177241 GCA_022985145.1 Pangasius djambal | reverse complement strand
TAAACGCTGCATGGCTGCAACACACTCAGCCTCCTCCCCATAAACGCTGCATGGCTGCAACACACTCAGCATCCTCCCCATAAACGCTGCATGGCTGCAACATACTCAGCCTCCTCCCCATAAACGCTGCATCACTGCAATATACTCAGCCTCCTCCCCATAAACGCTGCATCACTGCAACACACTCAGCCTCCTCCCCGTAAACGCTGCATGGCTGCAACACACTCAGCGTCCTCCCCGTAAACGCTGCATGGCTGCAACACACTCAGCATCCTCCCCGTAAACGCTGCATCACTGCAACACACTCAGCCTCCTCCCCGTAAACGCTGCATCACTGCAACACACTCAGCCTCCTCCCCGTAAACGCTGCATGGCTGCAATATACTCAGCCTCCTCCCCGTAAACGCTGCATGGCTGCAACACGCTCAGCCTCGTCCCCGTAAACGCTGCATGGCTGCAATATACTCAGCCTCCTCCCCGTAAACGCTGCATGGCTGCAACACACTCAGCGTCCTCCCCGTAAACGCTGCATCACTGCAACAGCCTTGGAAAGGAAACAAATTTATACCCATGCAACATTGCTAAGAAAAATGGTGCTATATGGAATCAGATAAATAGACACTCAGAGAGACAAACAGACAGACAGAGACGGCCAGACAGAAATACAGGCAGACAAACAGACAGGTAGGTAGAGATACAGAGAGAGAAAGACAGAAACATGTAGAGAGACAAACACAGGGAGCTAAATAGACAGATAGATAAGGAGAGAGAGAGAGAGAGAGACATACTGTTGTTGTGTTGTATATGAGCACACAGACTTTTTACTGAAAAATAATAAAAATAAAAATGAAAATAATAATAATAATAAAAATAATAATAATAATAATAAAAATAATAATAATAATAATAATAATAATAATAAGTAGACAGTGCAGCTCAGAGCAGATCTAATGGCGTCTCAGCATGGGCGAGATTCAGCTCATGGAGCAACAGCGCCCTCTCACGGCCGAGGGAGGAACAGCACTCTGATCTTTACACTTACCTCTGCTTTAATAACGCGTCCTCCATTTCCCTGACAATCTCATGCACTCATCAGCTTTCCCTCTTTACTTCCTCCTGGCCTCAGTCCTGTAAGGCTGGCGAATTTAAATATCTATAATTTCCAAATAAAAATGACTTCTCAGCTGGTTAACCACATTTAGAGAGAGAGAGAGAGAGAGAGAGAGAGAGAGAGAGAGAGATTTACACAGACAGACAGATAAGTAAAGTTTCCTCCAATAAATCAATAATAGTCCTGGTTTTGGATTACTGCATTACGCATAACAGCATGATTTAAAAACACTAATGTAATTAACCAAACAATCTCTTGTCTATTTATTATTTAATTATTTCTTCTTTTTTTTTTTTTTTCACTTTTTCAGTTGAAAAGAATAGCGCGTGCAGGTTTGTATTTGCGTTAAGGAAAAAATCCATTTTAAAAGCACCCTCTTCTCAGATAAAACTTTATTTCTGGCTTGTTGTATTTGCATGATTAATTATTATTATTGAACGCACTGTTGTGGGGGCGGTCTGAGAATCAGGGGGCGTGGTTAGAGGGCCAGCGGAATTCCTTTGATCGCGCCGCTGGGGGACGTTCCTTATCGAGCTGCCGTTGCCACGACAACGCGTCGCGTACACAGCACACAGATGGAGCAGACTTCCTCCAACCGCCTCCATCCCACTCAGTAACTTTCATCCTTTTATTTCTCATTGTTTTTGTCATGGCCGCGTGTTTAGTACCAGACTTTCCAGCTGTGAACATTGCACTGGAACATCTGGGCGAGTTAGGTAAGATCATTAATAATAATTAATTAATTAATATCGGTTTTTACACTGAAGTTTACACTGCTGTAAGTCAATACATGATACATGATAATACATCATCAAGGAAGTAATTTAGAGTTCACTGCTTGTAAATGTCAACTTTAGAGAAATAGAGAAATACATTTTTGCTCATGATTAGTTTAGGACTAATTCATATTCTGATGCTTCAGAGTGTTCAGGTTTCCTGCTTCAAGCCAAGATCTACTATTCAAACCATTACAGATCACATGTGAAAAAGAAACATTCATGTTAACAAAATCACACCTGTCCTATATGTGAAAATAAAACAATCAGGCGTAAAAATCGCAAAAAAAAAAAAAAAAAAATATCATGCACTAAATATGAAAAAGAATGTGAATGTAAAAGAAAAAAAAAGTTAAATGTCTATAAAAATCACTTGTAAATGTGAAAACATTAACACATAACACAATCATGTGGAAAAAAATATATGTGGAAAAAAAAAGTATGTGTAAACATCACGTGGAAAAAAATAAATAAATAAAATCACACACTACTTGTGAAAAATGATGTGAATAAAATTGTTGTGTCAAAATCACCTGTGAAAATTAAACACATGATAAATTAACATGTAAAAATAAAGTGTGTGAAAAAACTCGTGAAAATAAAAACATGCTCTACATACAAAAAATTATTGTCATGTGTAACAATCATATGTGAAAATGTAAAAATTAACCAAATCAAATAAAAAACTGAAAATAAAAATATTGACAATAAAAAAAAACTACATGCAAAAAAATGTATAAAACAACATGCAAACGTGTGAAAACCACACGTTTAAATTTCACACGTGAATCGTGATTCTTCACACATGGAGTTCACGTGACATTTCTGTACAGGAAATACCACAACGTGACACAAACCCCACCAATCACACTGCAGCCATCAGAGAAATCAGATTTTTCTCCGTATTGCAATCCCAGAGTCCTTCATGCATTTGTCATGTGCGTTCACACAGCTACAGCGCCTTGCATAAGTATTCACCCCCCATGAACGTTTCCACATTGTGTAGTGTTACAGCCTCATATACTGTATCTACACAAGATATCCCATAATATAGATGTGTTAATATATTTGCAAAATTATTTACAAATCTTTAAAAAAACCACACATAAAAGTTGTGATCGCATAAGTATTCGCCCCCGTTACTGTGAAACCGTTGAATTAGTTCTGGTGCAGCCAAGTGCCATCAGAAGTCATGAATGAAGTGGACCTGAGTGTAATTAAATAGTAACATGATCTCAGTATAACTAAACCTGTTCCTGGAAGAACCCAAAGTCTGTTATTTAAACAAACAGAATCATGAAGACCACAAGGAGCGATCCAAACAAGATCTGCACAATTATTAATCGGGGTTTCAACCATGACTCGGCCTAGAGGAGACGGTCCACTAACAGTTAAAGACCAGGGAAAGAGTCAGAAAACAACATCCAAGAGGCCAAGAGTAACTCAGAAGGAGCTGGAGAGATCTACAGACAGGAGATGATGTTTACCTGTGTCTCCCTGGTGGACTAGAGGCTAGGATTCGGTGTGCTCGCTGCCTTGGCCTGGTTTCGATTCCTGCTCAGGGAACGGTGATTCTTCCAGAAGAACTGGGCTACTGATTGAAAGGTCATGAGTTCAGATCCCAGCACCAGCAAGATGGCTCTGTTGGCCGCTGAGCTGTGTCGCTTTTATGTTTACGATGAGAGCTGATTCCATTCTAGCAATCTCTGGATGAAGCTACTCAAATCTAAATCAGTGTTTACTTGATACAGTACCATTTCTCATTGATTGTATGGAAAGAGATGAAAGAGCAGCGATTCAAAAGGTGTTTCAAACAGACTACACACTGAGCACCATACATAATAATGCAACATGAGTGTTTTGAGTATTTATGAGTGAAGTAACTATAAACCTACAACAAACCTGGATCTTACACTTCTTTGTAATGACCTTGTGTCAAAGTGCATGATGTTAACATCTATAGTGCATGTACATGTTTCACTGATCATCAACAGCATTTACATTACTGAAATAAAACACCTACTTGTGAGAAGCAATGCCTTGTTGCTGGGTCTTGAAAGTCCACTCCAAACACCGCTCCAAACACCGCTCCAAACATCGCTCCAAACACCTCTCCACACACCTCTTGAAATTGGCAGCAACGCAAATCCAGTGCACACAAATTCAGCATCTAGATATTTATATTTATACTTATATATGCTAAACCAGGAAGTTACCAGGAAGTTGTGAGTGTGGAAGGAAATTCCTCAGTACTCAGGCGACCTCTGCTGGTGTGGAGGAGTAATGTCACAGGTGTGTGTTATATAATCCAAATTAATTCCATTTCTGATCTCTACACAACGTGGGGAAGATGAACTTATGCAAGGCCTGTATATTAACTTGCGTTCCTTAGTGTTAAAGCAGTTCCTAGCTTTAATCATTTAAACATAAGAGGGACTACAATACATCCATGTAAAGAAGAAATGTCACAGGATTTTCCTCAGTCGTGTAAAACAACAAGCATACGTTCTGTTTCTGAACAAGTGTCTGTCTCGCTGATGCTAATCTCGTGCACGCAGTCAGCTCCGTGATCACGTGTCACTTGCCATTAGAATTCTGAGCATATGTGCTTTCCCGAAGCTCATTTTCGCCTGAATTGCTTGGAGCTTGTCTGAGCTGATGGTGTGTTTGTTTGTACCTGTTAGATAAGCAGCTGAGAGCAGAGGGAGTGTCGTTCAGTCAAGAAGCCAGCCATCACCTGAGCGAGATAGCAGAAGCCATTAAAGAACTGGTAATAAATAAAGAAACATCATCACCTTGTTCTCAGTGTGATTGCTCTGTCACCGAGCGTCTGCTGATGAAAACTTCATTAGTGAAACATGGAGAAAAGATTCAGAGAAATCCAATAACGTGCTGGTTTAAATGGGTTTGTGTCCCATTAATGGAGGCAAGAAATTGACAAGTAAATGGCTGCACTGCATATTTTTGTGTTCTTATAGGCCACGATTAAAGGGATAGTTCAACTAAAAAGTGCACAATTTCCTCTTTACCGCAAATGTACTCAATCAAACAAGATGTATCTGGTGTCTGAAGTTAGCTTCTTTAGTCTTTCACTGGATCTACCAGGATAATGTAGCTAACAAGTAATGTAAGCTTATGGCTACCAGTTTAGCATCGTCTAAATCATCACACAGTGCCTCTGTAGTGTTTCAAACAGACTGTATCACCCACTGTTGCCTAGAAACAAAAGGAGGTTGTAGAGATAAAAACAGTTGAATCCGAGGCACCAGGAAAGGGGCGTGGCCTAAAGTTTGAAGGCTGGAATGTACCTTATGAGTAATTCAGATAAAATAAATGTTCATCATTCATTTGTAGAATTAAGTTTGGCTAGAGTGTGATGATTCAGGCATACAGTTTGCACGACGTTATTAACTTCCACTTCTTTGCTAGCGAACCTAAAGAAGCAAACTTCAGTCACTAAACATGTCTTAGCTGATTGACTTGCTTTATTTAACATCAGCTTAATCGTTTAGGAGGCATCCAGAAAAGCCGTGCATGAGGAACTTGAGGTGGAAACGATAGAAACGGGAAAACTGCGCCATCGGCTCCTGAGCCAGCGCGATGATATAGCTGCTGAAATATCAGGTAAACGTGCGGCATCTGAACGTGATCTCCAGCAAAGCCTTGTAGATGACATCGTGTGTACTCTGTGAGTATCAGCTCACCTGTATGCTTTACAAACAAATAAAATTAGGGTTTGTCGATTTCTAGCCGCTGTGGCCGCTGCCAGAGATGCAAACGCGGCCGAGTTCAATCAACTCCAGCTGGAGATGGCGAACATCGTGCAGGAGATCGAGTCGATGGAGAAGAGACGGAAACTTCTAGAGGAACAGAATGTACTTCTTTTGTGAGTAGTATTAGCAAATAACACGTTAGCATGGAATACAATTATTACTATCAGTTACACCATAGTGCTGTTGAATTCTCGAATCTGATTGGTCAGGAGGTGTTGATTCATTTTCTATAACTGTAGCATTTGTTAAAAAGGGTTCCTTAAGTTTTTGGGGTTTTTTTGGATGGTTAGTGGTTCTAGCTTTTTAAAAGATTTCTACTTAGAACCTGTACTAATACAGGAAAAGGAGTCCCTTAGAGGTTCTCTAAGTAGTTAAAGGCTTAGAAGATTGATGTCTGAGTGGTTCACAATTTATTGTTCTCTGTGTGGTTAACAATTTAAAAAAAAAAATGGGTTCCTTGGTGGTTCTTCACATGATTAAAAAAGGTTCCTTAGGGGTTCTTTTGGTGATAAATTGATTACAAAAATGAGCTCTTTAAGTGTAAAGGTTCAACAGTGGTTTATGGATGGTTACGGAATCCAGCTTTATTAAAGATTCACGTGTTTATGGGGAAGCACGTGTTAGGTTTCACTCTCTCCAGTTGGTAGCAGACGTATGATAGAGGGGAACCAGCGACTGTAGTGGGAGGGAATTGGCAGGTGACCAAACTGAGGAGAAAAATGGGGGGAAATGCATACCTTTCCATTATTATAAGCTCCATTTTTTTAAAAATACATTCGCAGGACTGAAGGGTCTTCAAGTGCATCTGTATTAGTTGTCCCATCAGGTGTGTTTCTAAATTGTACATGCAGTGCTAACTCAGCCAATCAGGTGCTTGTGTTCGTAACCGGAAGGTTGTGAGGTCAAATTTCAACACTGTTAGATGTAAGGCTAGAGTCAGATGAGTAACGATCCTTAACAATCACCTGCTCTGTGCTTCATTCCTCATTCAAGTCCACTCTAGATAAACATGTCTGCTAAACGAATAAATGTCAATAAATATTTCTGTAGACCAGATCACCAGCTTCTGAACGTCAGCTACACCAAGCTCATTGAGCAGCTCAACAGCCAGCTGTCAGAGAAAGCCAATACGCAGATTAGGCTGAATGAAATGAGGAATGAGATCCAGTCTACGAGGGAGAAACTCGCTCGAGTGCACTCAGCCAGGAAAGATCTGCAGGAAAACCTGATCAGGGAGAGGAAGCAGTTTGAAGAAACAAAGAAAATGCTTGAGAAAGAGGTACTAAAAAAGTTATTCTGATTAGTCAGAAGGTGCTGGTTAATTTTCTGTAACAGCAGGTCTGACAGTAGTGCAGCTATAAATCACAGATCTATATTAATGTGTGGTGTCAGAGGAATAAAACACCAGTGGACATGCTGTTACAGGAAAACTATCCACGTCATCACACCTCCTCGTCACTCAGTATTTAACACAGCAACAGCATGTCATGAGGTTTTTTGTTTTGTAGATTGAGGAGACGATGAACACCATTCAGGAGCAGACAGAGATGAACAGTGACATGCACAAAGAGCTGGACGTGGCTTTAGCCCAGCTCGCGAAGAAAGAGGAGAGAGCTGACAGCCTTTCAAATGTAAATTGACTCCAGTTGTACTAAATCTCAATGCAGTATGCAATCTAGGCACAGTTTCTCTACAGGGACTTTTTCGGGAATTCTGAAAACACCGCCTTTAAACACAAGCACTCGACTTTAAACAAAATAATTGATGCAAAAATGTGAAGGAGAAGACGGCGAGGGTTGAAAGAAATCTAACAGGAGTCTAGAATATCACCAATGTATTGCTGCATGAATAGTCCTAGTTGTAATTATCACATTAATCACTGGTTTAATTTAACAAAACTCATTCCACACTCATTACGGATTAGTGCATAGAATAGCACTTGATACAGCACATCCTGTTACTGTTTTGCACTTGATATGTTTATATTGTGCACTGACGGTTACTCGTGCGCGCAACTTAATAAAGACACCAGATACTAAATCAAGGTTGATATCGCACAAGAAAAATGTGCTTAAATCCAAGGTTAGAATCTTGCATAACTGAGACATGCCTCTGTTTTATATTTTTTTTAAAACTCCACCCCACGTGTGTAACTCTCACGTAAGTTCTGAATAGCGTCAGAGTCTGTAGTCACATCTGAGTTTTGAATACTGATGTGCACCATTTCAGTATTAAAGCTTCCCTGCATGTGGAGCTCTCATATCTTTTAATATGGATAAAACAAATATCTTCCCTTCCTTCTCTGTTAAAACGTAGCATTCCTGTTGACGTTTATTTTAAGTGGCTAATTTTATAACTGGAAACCAGATCTGCCTTCCGGCTAAGTAAAGCTCAGCAGGTGCCCTCTTTAGGGAGCTATTCATCATGTTGAAAGTGTTATAATTAAAACATGCTTGTCTGTTTAGCAAATCTCATTGTTGGAGAGAAGTATGGTCAGACTGAAGACATGCCAGCAGAAACACCAAGAACAGATCAAGGACAAGATTGAAAAATCAGACGAGCTCACTAAGCAGAAGTAAGCCAGCTAATGTAGCTTCACCTTTGATTCATTGCTGTTTAAATGTAAAAATTTTACGCCCCGGCTTTGTGTTATCGACAGAGAGCTCCGTGAGAAAGAGCTACAAGAACTGAGAGAGGCGCTGAACCTGCAGCTGCTCAGCCTTCAGGAGAACATCGGAACGGTAAGAAATGTGCTGAGCAAACTTTTAAAACATCTATTTTTTTCCCCCAGAAAGGAATCAAAGCACTAAATCCCATCTCTCAGATGTGAGATTTAAGGCATCGATTTGCCGCCTGGGCTAGATCTCTCTGAGCCGAGTCTTCACACCGTGCGTTTGAAAAACACACCTTCAAAGGTGCGCCGTGTAGAGATGACCTTTAGCAGAGACGAGGATCGGACTACGGCTATGGCTCACGCCCAGCGAGTGGAGGCCATGACATCTGAGCTGGTTAAAGGATAACTGCGGCAAAATGGACTCAGATAAACCTCCAGATGATCTGTTTGGATAAAGATTAGCCAGTTTCATTTTTCTGTTAAAAGCAGAGCAGGATTAACAATTTGTTTCCGAGGTGAAGCTGAAACACACATTTGAAAAGCGATGGTTAAGATATTCAGGTCATATCGATGTGCGCTTGATGTACAGTTGATTATTTTCTAAAATCAGGACATCACTAAGTGTTTTATTCCTCTTATAACACAGCAATATGCCAACAGTTTCAATATTTATTTAATAAAGAACAACATATTGTACTTTTTATCCATTTATTGTTCTGTTTAATATCGAAGAACATCTGTGAAACAAGTTAGTTCCTGTTGTCACTTACGTTATAGCAGCTATCAACAGTCGTTCCCTCACCAGCCGCTCTTTCTTCTCTCTCTTGAAGTTAATAAGAAAAAAAACACACAGCTTGCAAAGCATAGACTCCTCTGTCCTGAAGACTTTCTCATGTCTGAAGACGATATTATTTTAAAGACATTATTGCCACATTTGGGTTAAAGGGTTTTTTTTTTTTTTTTTTTGCTTTTTACGTTTGTTTTGTTTTCAGGTGGAGCGAGAGATAGAAGAAGAACAGAAGGAGAACAGCGTTCATCTCGAGGCCATCTCTAAGCTTTCATCCATCTTCCAAGTTCAGAAGAAAAAGGAAGACGATGCTTTGGCGCATCACAGAAGCCTGAACAGAGAGTAAATATCATTTATACCTCATATGCCTGCTCATTTAATTAACCACAGCGTTGATGAACTCTGGATTGTGATTCGTCGTAAGCTGTTGATTAGTTTTCTGTAACAGCAGCGCTGACAGTAGTGCAGCTGCAAATCACGGGTTTATATTAATGCGCTCCTTCTAATACGTTATCGTTTCCATAGCAACAGCTGATTCACAGGGACGGATTAAAAAGCATGTGTAATCATTGATGTGGTGTTAGTTAATATTCATGGAAGGAGTCTCCAGTGTCAGCGCTTTGTAACAGTCAGAAGTAAAGCTGTAACTTTAAGTTTTTACGACATCTTCAGGACAGAGGAGTTTACGCTTTTTGTGGTTTCTTAGTAACATGCTGTTTTTTTCTGTTTCTTGCATGTTCTATAACATTAAATGTAACTGTAAAAGATAAAGAGGTATAAGAGGAATTAAAAACAGATGGAGTCTTTTGGACTTTACAGAACATTTTTCCTTTTTTTTCTTTCAGACTTGACAAATCAAAGCAGAGACTGGATGAGCGCTTCGGCTCAATCGCCAAATATAAACTTGAAATCAGAGAGATGGAGGAAGAGATGAAACAGCTTCACGAAGCCAACAAGTACGACTCGGTTCCGTAGCTTTATGTTTGCTCTGGTGTACGGTGTAACACGATGATTCTTGCTCAGATGTGAGCACATACTGTATCTCCTCCTGTTTTCACAAGCGGCTAATACTCAAGCTAATTTGTATATTACTTCACGCTCCTGGTGACGTTTCTCAGTAGGTTTAGTGGTTAGTGCTAAATATATTTACAGTTAATTAGTTGTACAGAGTCTTTTTGTAATAATTTATCAACATATTTGAGGGAAATGTTGATGTTTCTGATGGTTCTGTCTCATTTCTGGTATGTTGGAACCCTCAGAAGTTAGCAGT
This sequence comes from Pangasius djambal, assembly GCA_022985145.1. Classification (NCBI taxonomy): domain Eukaryota; kingdom Metazoa; phylum Chordata; class Actinopteri; order Siluriformes; family Pangasiidae; genus Pangasius; species Pangasius djambal. The sequence continues at coordinate 27,166,910 of CM040984.1, read as the reverse complement.
TGATGCTAAGTGTAATTATAATGTAAATTTAGTAACATGGAGTCTTTTCTTCAGAAATTTATCATCATATTTGAGGGAAATGTTGTTATTCCTGATGTTTCTGTCTCATTTCCTGTATAGTGGAACTTTCAGAAGTTAGCGGTTGTTGCGAAGTGTAATTATAATGCAATTTTAGTCGTACAGAGTCATTTCTTTAGCACTTTACCAACACACCTGAGAGAAACATTGATATTTGTAATGTTTCTGTCTCATTTCCACTGTTACTGTGCCTTTACACTATTTATATAAAATATGTAAAAGCTATATACGAACAGCGATTTGACTTAGCAACAGAATTCTCACAGCTTAAACAACTTAACGTAAGAAGTTGTTGTGTTGGACTTGAAAGTGTGTACGGCGAACGAAGGTTCAGTAGAGACATAATAAAGAAGAGCGTAACAGCAGTAATGACAGTCAGTGGTGATATCAGTGGACTGTAAACGTTATTCTTGTTTCTGCTTCTCTCAGAGTCAGTGTGGAGCTGTTTCAGAAGAACATGATGGAGCTCGAGGGGCAGCTGGACAAAGAGAAGAAGAGCAGGTTCATCTCAGTTTAATCACTAATCCATGAAAGCCTCCACAAACAGAATATATTAATGTTTTATATACAGTATATTATATATTTTTTTATTTTCAGGGCAGCATCCGAGGTCGAGAGAGAAGAACTCTGTCTGGGGATCGAAACTCTAAAAGAGCAGCACGAAGACAGCGTGAGGAAACTCTGTTCATCCATCGCGTTACACAAGACGAGATACAGCGAGCTAGCTGAGGAGGTCAGAAACTTGCGTTACAGGAATACGTTACTGTTTTCTGGTGTGTGTGTGTGTGTGTGTGTGTGTGTGTGTGTGTGTGTGTGTGTGTGTGTGTGATTACAACGAGCAATAATTGCGACGTAATTTTCCCTGCACTGAGAAAAGAACAGAAAATGTTTTTATACAGAAAACTCAGTTATAATAGAAGTCGAAGGGCACCTGTTGAATTTCATTAATAAACGATTAAAATAACACACACACACACACACTGGCACACGCACACACACACACACACACGCAAACACACACACACACACACACACACACACACACACACA
>CM040984.1:27146964-27156471 GCA_022985145.1 Pangasius djambal | reverse complement strand
TTTTTTCTGGATTAAGTAAGAGAAAGTTGCTTAGCATCCAGTCTCTTATGTCTGTCGCACACGCCTCCACTTTCTTTAACTGACTTACCTCGTCTGACCTGGCTGAGACATATAACTGTGTGTCATCAGCGTAACAGTGGAAACTAATATTATGCTTACGTATTATGTTTCCTAATGGGAGCATGTATAACGAGAAAAAACATTAAAGAAAAAAGATATACAGGAAAATTTACATATCACAATCAAGAAAACTTAAACTATATAATTTACGTAGGAGTATTAAATGTATGTTAAGGTATAATAAGTCTTTTTTTTTATCTTTGATATTTATGTTTGGTGATCAATCTCTCTTGGTTTAGTCTTTAACAATTTGCCGTTTACATTTATAAATTTATGCACTTGTATTCAAATGTAGACCAATGTAATTTTGCATAGATTTTCTTTTTATGAAGTAATAATAATAATAATAATAATAATAATAATAAGAAGAAGAAGAAGAAGAAGAAGAAGAAGAAGGATAATAGCTAACTCAACCGGAAGTGACTCTTATTCTGCTCGCAATCGCTTTGATATGTATAGTCTCTGGTTGCCTAGTAACAGCACAAAAACATTTCTGATGCTCATTTATTTATTTGTTTATTTGTTTGTTTACTTTAAATGGATTTTACTTCCGTTTAGTTTAGCTTTATTTTATTATTTTAGTGAGTAAAAAAACGAACAAAGACAGCAATATTGGCAAAAAAAATATCGGAAGTTTCACATATTTGTACAGAAAAAAACATCCATATTTTTTAATTTATAAATTAATAAAAATAAAAAAGATTAAAGCTCACGTTACTGCAGTAAATAATAAATCAGAAAAGTACTGTATCATTTCAATAGAGTAGTACGCTGCCTTGGCCGTAGCCAATAAAAACGCAGCTCTGTTGTCATGGTAACACATCCCTACGTCACAGCTTTTAAGACGAGGAGATGAAGGTTGCCATGTTGTTCCGGTTAATTCCCCTTTTAATTATTCTTGCGCTGCAAAACAACGTCTGTGATGTGGGTGAATATAATTAGGATATTATTTATTTGTTTGTTTTTCTATCTTTATCACATTACTTTGGGTTGCTTTGTTATTTTTGCTCAAAACTGAAATCATGCATTCGTTTTTATTTATGTATTATTTAATTTATTATTATTGTATTATTATGCATTATTTATTTGATTTATTATTTTATTTATATGAATTTCTTTTTTCACACTTATATTATATTCATGAATCACTTTTAACATATACTTTATACTTTATATACTTTCAATTTACCCTTTAAAACTTGGCCCGCTTTTTTATAATATTTCTTCGGCTCAAAAATGAACTCACCTGATTATTTATCATAAGTAATTATTTTATTTATGTATTATTATTATTATTTATTTATTTATTTATTTTATCTCAACATATCATTTTTATTTCACTAATTAATTTTCAACGTTATGCATTAAATAACTGCATTATAAAATACTTTTCATTAAATACAGAAATCTTTTCATTTAGATATTTTTGACTGTTCATTAAATGTGACATAAATTTTTAAAAATCTTTTTAAATGCTAAATGTAAACACAATTAAAATCTAAATAAATATCCAATGTTACCCAAATTTATCTAAACACACATTAATAAGAGTCATTTATGCTTAATTAATTAAGAAATTCATATTTATTTGGTTCGTTAAGTAATTAAATATACAGTTTATATACATACCGGGTTAATAAAATAATTATATAATAGTTCATATAATGAAATATATAAAAAATCAAATATAATTTTCATATATTCGTAGTTAATGGATTAATGTTAGTAGATTGTGTCACTAAAATGTTTTTTCATAAAATAATATCCTTTAATATTAAACTTAGCATTTAACTTTTAAAAAACAAGCTTAAATATACATCACTGAGATTGATGTATGAATAAAAAGTGCTATTTAACTTTGCACTGTAGTAATTAGATAGTAAAAGTAATATCAGTAGGTTATTAGCACTGTTATTGTAATAGTTTGGCTGTGAAATAGTTCACCAATCTGGCAACCCTGAGGAGAGTCGGAGGAGGGGAGCTGCACAATGTCCATCTGAACATGCACAAATAAGACCGTGCTTCAGCTGCTGCTTGATCAGAGCAAAGAAGAGAAGAAAATGCGGCTGCAGAAGGAGACGTTCTGCTCGAGAAGACCTCGTCCATCATCAGGGGTTCCTCAGGGGTGGATGTGCGGCCCGGGGACGGTTTTAATTTATGATTGTTTTAATCCAGTGTCTCCTTTCTCAGGCTGAGACTCAGCACGTTATTGTGAAAGGGATGAGTCCTCTCCGGCCGTGTGGCTGCTCCTCGATCGTGTCCAATGGATGTGAGCGGCAGCAACGTGACCACGGCGGTGGACAACATGTCGACTTCGGCTCTGATCTGGGAAACAGGTACAGCGAGTTCTCTGGCTCCTCAGATCACAGCTGTAAACAGCACATCTGGAGTGGCGCCGCTGGAGGTCTCGGAGGGAAGCTCAGTGCTGCGGGGAATAGCCGTGGCCGCTCAGGCTCTCCTCCTCCTGGCCATCTTTCTGCTCTCCAGCTTGGGAAACTCAGCCGTGGTGATCGTGATCATCAAACACCGGCAGCTCAGGACGGTCACCAACGCGTTCATCATGTCCCTCTCACTGTCCGACTTCCTCACGGCCGTGCTCTGCCTGCCTTTCTCCTTCATCATGCTGTTCAGTAAGGACGGCGCGTGGATGTTCGGCGAGCGCTTCTGCATCGCCAACGGGTTCTTCAACACCTGCTTCGGGATCATCTCCACCCTCACCATGACGCTCATCTCCTTCGATCGGTATTACGCTATCGTCAGGCAACCGCAGGAGAAGATCGGGAGGAAGAAGGCCATCCAGCTGCTGGTGGCCGTCTGGCTGTCAGCGGTGATCTTCTCTTTCCCGTGGTATCTCCTCGTACGGACATCGGAACACCTCGTCATTCACAAGCGTGGATTTTACCACTGCATGTACGTTTTCCACTCGGGGACGTCCCGCATGGGCACGGCCTACAGCGTGTCCCTGATCGTCGTGTGCTACCTCCTTCCGTTTGCGCTTATGTGCTTCTGCCACTACAACATCTGCAAAACGGTGCGTCTCTCCGAGATCCGGGTGCGACCCGTCACCACGTACGCGCACCTGCTCCGCTTCTACAGCGAGATGAGAACGGCTACGACCGTGCTCATCATGATCGTCTTCATCATCTTCTGCTGGGGTCCGTACTGCCTCATGGGGATCGTCACGGCGATCGGAAACTACGCCTTCAATCCGGCCATGGACGCCGTGGCCGTGTGCATGGCGTGGGCCAACGGCGCCATCAACCCGCTCATTTACGCCATGAGGAACCCCAACATCTCCATGCTGCTGGGTCGCAGCCGTGAGGAAGGATACAGGACTAGAAACGTCGCTGCTTATCTGTCTGCGCAGACTCGAACACGCAGACGAACAGCGTCACGCTCGCACGCAATACGAGAGCGCTACATAACAGGAACGCGTGCCGGTGGAAACAGTCGAGTGTCGTCTTCAAGCCCGGCCAACGGTGGAGAAGTGGCCATGTGGGCGTGCAAGAACCCAGCCGTGTTTTTCTGCACAGACGCACATCTCGACACGGCCACCGAGCTCGGACACGAACCCAAACACGACACGGCCAACACCAGTCTCTGATTTTACACTTTTCCCAATGGCTCATGGAACTAGGTTTATAAACACGCATAAGTAGCTGGACTGGCGTTATAAATGTCACTTGCATCAATGTTTACGTAATTTTTTAAAGTGCCAAACTAGACACCAGGGTGCGTACAATCGCATCACAACACTGTGGACGAAACGAGACGTAACATTTTGGCCTACAGCGCTTTAATATGGGGGAGACGTGGGATGGTCGTAACACTTTTCACTTTTTTTTTTTTTTATATTTGTCTTCATTTAAAGCTGCAGTCACCTGAAATTTGCAGTAAAACAGCAAGAAAAAAACAAACAGACAGTAAACAAACAGTAAGGAAACTAAATTACGTTCTCAAAGTTGGATATGACATGAAAATCACCAAAATTAATCACAATGAAATTCTGTGATGAAAAAAAAAAATCTACTGAATGTGACAAACTCCATTAAAATAAAAATATTTTATTTGTTAAATTTCTCTGGCCAAAAGCTGGTGTGATAGATTTAATTCAGATACTTTACACAAAATCCCCCGTTTTGTTTTACACATCAGGCGTATCCGTGTCTCTGTGCTGAATAAAAATAAAGTTATTCAGCTTTGAAGTTGTAGAGAGAAATGAATTATTCATTAAAACTGAATCCAATCATATTAAGCAAACACGGATTTGTATTAGCTGGGAACGGTGGCCAACAAAAGCCTTCTACATTTCACACTGCAGATGATTTCATAGAAAGTTTAAATATCATGAATATAGCAAAATATATTTAATAATCCTAATATTATATCTAATTTTGAGATTACTGTAAAACAACTGAAATGGCTTGAAACTGTCATAGATTCACGTCGTCTTAGAAAGAAATGCTTTAAATTGGTCAAATTATCTGTAAACAGAATAAGACAAATAGAATAAGCTTGAAATATGTCTAGAAATGGGCTCCATAATCTTATTTTTGTTTTACTGTAAAGATTTAAACATTTGCCCAGTTTGTGTGAAATAAGACAGAAATTTCCCTGTAAGACTGAGAATTGAGCGTCACCATATCTGGTCATGTGATTTATAGCTTACACCTTAGGAATTTAAACACCATTACAGTGTTACAGGGTTACAGTGTTACACTATTTAACACTGTTTAACAATGTTGCACTGTTTCAGTGTTACGCTATCGCAGTGTTACATTGTTACACCATTACAGTGTTACACTATCACAATGTTACACTATTACAGTGTTAAAGGGTTACAGTGTTACTTCATTACAGTGTTACAGTGTTAGAGGGTTACAGTGTTACTTCATTACAGTGTTACACTATCACAGTCTTACAGGGTTACAATGTTACGCCGTTTCAGTGTTGCACTATTACCGTGTCACACAGTTACGGCATTACAGTGTTACGCTATTATTGTTTAACAATGTTACAATGTTTCAGTGTTACACTATCGCAGTGTTACGTTGTTATGGCATTACAGTGTTACGCCATTACAGTGTTACACTATTACAGTGTTAGAGGGTTACAGTGTTATGGCATTTCAGTGTTACACTATTACTGTTTAACAATGTTGCACTGTTTCAGTGTTATGCTATCGCAGTGTTACGTTGTTATGGCATTACAGTGTTACAGCATTACAATGTTACACTATTACAGTGTTATAGTGTTACAGCATTACAGTGTTCCAGCACTGCAGTGTTACACTATTACAATGTTACGGAATTAAGGCGTTATGATGTTGTGATTCTCCCCGTCTCCTTTCCTCATATAAAAAAGTGAAGATTTCCTCATTGCACTAAAAGACAAAAATATAAACACGAGACAAATTATTTGCTTATTCATATTTAACTGCATTTCTTTGAACTTTTTTATTTGCAACACACACACACACACACACACACACACTTTACATAATATAGAAATCATGAGGTTTTGTGCACACAAGCATGCACGCTGATCTAAAACAGATGGATACTGCTATTAAAAACATCATAACGAAACTGTTTACACAATAAAGATGGCTTTTGCTCAGACAAAGTACAAACTGTCTTTATTAATCCTCCATGTTAATATTTAATTTGTCGACTTCAGAGGAAAGGGATTTTGGCTAAAAAAAAATTAAATCAGCCAAAACATGCTTGGTGTCTAAAATTCGCTTCCTCGGCTTTCTACTGGAGCTATGAGCTATAAATGAACGTTTTTAGGTTCACACGTAGAACTTTTAGAGGTTCTTCAGTTGTTCCTCTGGGGGAAAAAAGTGTTTTCCCAGTCAAACGATTTTAAAGAACCCTTAAAGAACCTGTTTTCCTCTAAGCGTGTACCAAGTACCAAGAACCTAAATGTTAAACTCCTAACAGGTTCTAGATTAAGAAGAAAATAATAAGCAATATTTTGGAGTTAGCCAGTTACTGACTCTTTCTTTGGTGTCGATTGGAAAATTAAGGGCTCTACCTGGAACCCTTCCTTATAGGAATACACTTTGTTGTAGGCTTCTACCTAGAACCTTTTTGGGAGGAAAATAAGGACCAACAAATTGAAATTTGTGTTATTAATGTGTGATAATGCAGATAATGCTTTTCTAAAAAATAACTAATTTTATTTAATAAATTAAGTAAAAAAAACATTTAAAAAAGGGAGAAGGATAAGAAACAAACTCAACTAAAGAAAGAAAACTAAACCCAAATTTAAAAAAATAAATAATTAAATTAAATGGTTATGTGCTTTTTAATCCAGAGTTAAAAAAAGATTTTATTCTTGGAACTAATAGTTTGTTCTATGTATTATAATCATAATATTTTCACTAATTTCTGAAGATTTCTGCTGAACAGCGGCTCTTCGGCATTCCTGGGATTTGACGTCAATACACAAATCAAATGAGCTCATGGATCAGTTTTATTTATTGATTTTTTCTGTAATCCATTTCACATTGAAAACTGTTTTTAAATAAAGAGGACGCTGAGAAAACCTGCGTGCAGATGAAAAAATATTACCTAAAAACAACAAAAAAAGCATTCAACAGCATCAACCTGAAACCTTCAAACTCAAACACAATCCTAAATCATAAAACCATGAACACGAACTCAGAGCGACATCTTATTAATAAGAGATTATTTACATTTGTACAGATATGAATACACGGAGAGATTACAGTGATATACACACAATATACAAGCCATACGGCTTCGCTTTAAACGCAAACTTTAACCACAGAAACACTACTGTTATTGTTTTCTCCCTTTAAATTTTGTACTTTTCCCTCCTTATAAACTCAAATAATGTTACAGATTTATAGAACGGTTACAAAAAGTTGCCTCTGAAGACACAAAATTTTGGCTATAAAATTTTTCTTTTTGGAATAAACTAACACCATGTGCATTAATATTATTGGGTTTTTTTTGTTTCGTTTTTTTGACAAAACTTTTTCTTTCCTGCTTTGTTAAAACAAAATCAAATGTAACATCAAAAAAATTAGCTGGTTCTGTTTACCTGTTTACATGACTTCAGATTTTCTCTGAATTAATTTGTATTTATAAAGCTCTGTGTGTGTGTGTGTGTGTGTGTGTGTGTGTGTGTGTGTGTGTGACATTTCTCACAATCTAATACAAACCTAATACTTTTATAAATGTATTGTGTAGAGCTATTACAAAACGAACGAGCTGGAAAATGAAGTAATTATTAAGGGGGAGCGAATTGTCTCTGTAGATTTTGGTTTTTGTTAAAGAAACAATCTGGAGAAAAAATGAAACCTACAAAACTTTCCCTTGACCTCAAAATGTACTCAGCTGGTGTGCAATGCTAAACTGGTGGCTATAAGCGTTCACTACATGTTAGCCTCACGGCTCGGGTGCAAACGAAACAGGTGAGATGAAGCGGAGGTGCTGTGATTACTCTGAATAACAGCACATCCTGAAGTGTTTTATTCTCCTTATATCACAGCAATCTGCCGCAAACAACAACATGCACTTTTTACCTGTATATACTTACATCTAATGTTGAGGAACATCTGATAAGCAAGTTGTCAACAGTTATCAAGAGTTCTACGCTGTCTTTATGAAATAACAACACTTTTTAAATCTGTTATCAGGATTAAATGATGTGGTAAAAGGGAGAGGTTTCACAATATTTCACGTTTTTGTTGTGGTTAATGAGTAAAGCCTTGAGATGTAAATTAAAACACTTCAAAACACCTGTTTCATCTTCATGAAGTGTGTGTTAATGAGCTGACTGAGATGACTCAGGTGTGTCAGAGCAGGAAACACAGCAACACACTCACTAATGGTTAATAAAGCTTCAGCCTGTCTGTGTGTGTGTGTGTGTGTGTGTGTGTTTGGGTCGCCATTTTGTGTCTGTTAAAAATCACTAATAACCTGAACACAAAGCAACAATGAGAGACAAAACATTTTGTCACACACTGATAAACCGAGTCAGTCCTTTTTTCCAGGTGAGATTTGAGTTCATGTGCTTTTTCTTTCCAGAAGGAAAAAATAATAATTATCCGTGAAGTTCAAGAGGAGAAGGTGCAATACCTGGACTTCACCACCAGATGGTAGTGTTAGCGCGGTTTCCATCCCAAACCCCGGGATTGTACTGGAAGAGTTATTTTTATAAGAAAATGCCAGAACATTTTGAGTTCTAGCAAAAGGCTTCTTTATCATTCATATGGTACATTTATATATAGGCAGCATATGGATTACCCACAATGCACTGCACCATACATCAGTTTTAACACTGAAAATCCAGCCGCATAGCCACGTTATCCCGTAACATATCCAGCATCCACGTGTCTCCTGACAGGTTTTTTTTTTTTTAAGGCTAATTTCTTACGAATGGCTAATTAGCCGATTAGCTAGCAAGCCACAATAGTGCAAAGTTATACAGTCTTTTTTTTCTCTCGACTGCCTTGACTTGTTAGAATGAATTCTTCTGTAAAATTAGCATTAGCACTGATTTTCCTCAGAGATTGAGTTTGGTGATCGATCTCTCTCGGCTCGTCTCGAGGTTCTGCGTGTTTGATCGTTTGCGGTAACGTTTCATTTTACTCAGATCTTTATCGAACACTTCTCCGGAGCGGAGGGCGGAGACGAGGTCGTCAAACTCGCCGTCCTCCTCGCAGTTCTCTTTCGCCTTACGGGCTTTACGCTCCTTCTCCCTCTGCTCCTTCAGCTGAGAGAAAGAGAGAGAGAGAGAATAAGAGAGAGATTCGGATTATAAAGTCATGTTCAGAAATTCTTCACCCCTAGTGTTAGCTAACTAGCTAAGCTAATCTGACAGGATTTGTGAGAAAAGCTCTAAACCAAGCCAAAGTACTGTATGTACATAGAAACAGCGTAACTAGCGAATATTCAGAGAAAAGTTTCTAATGCACGCTCTAAAAGTCGCTAGAAGTCACGAGATGACGTCGTAGACAACTATTTTGTGGTGATAGTGTTGTACCTGAGCCTCCAGGCGAGCCCTGCGCTCCTCCTCCTCCTTGCGTTTGCGCATGTTCTCGTTGTCCTGCTTGGCTTCAGCGAACGCCTGCAGGAACTGATCGAAAATCTTGAAGAACTCGTCCGGCTGCGTAGAGCTGGGTTCCTCGCCGAACACCTTCACCGCCTTCTGGAACTGAAGAAGAGGAGCGTAGTGAAGATTTAGAGCAAAGCCCAGGTTCAGACACTGCCCCCGTCTTCATAGCCCTCATTACTGTTTAAACCTTTACACTGCCCCACTTCTGTTTTCCATAAGTTTTGGCACCCTTGGTTTAGAAGATGAACAAACACATCAAGAAATACAAAGCTTACTTACTAAGATCCAATGCTT
>CM040984.1:27126964-27144464 GCA_022985145.1 Pangasius djambal | reverse complement strand
TCTGCTGTTAGCCCCATTTCTGCAGAAACACACCTGCGATTTTTGGCTTGATGTCTGCGACTCTTTCAGCAAACTTCTTTTTAAAGTAGAGCGACTGCAGTCTTTGCTGATAGTGATTTATCCTGTGGGTTAGGACAGAACTGTATAACCACAAATAAACCACAAATTTGACCACAAATAACAGATCACTAAAAGGTCAATATCTCACACGAAAAAAAAAACGTGTTTAACACAGTCATAAACATCCAGACTTGATTTTTAAAAGCAGAACTGTGAGTAAGAAAGTAGACATTTTTACTAATAGATTTATACCAGAATTATGCAGGAACGCAGCTGCGAATCACAGGTTTATATTAATGCAATCGTTTCTATAGTAACAGCTCATTCACAGGGACTCGTACGGCGAACGCTCTACAGAAATGGATTGAAACGTGTGTGTAATCTTTGACGTGGTGAAGTCTTCTGTAAGGACAGAAGTGTTTAATGGACATTTATGGAAGGAGTCTCCAGTGTCAGCGCTTTGTAACAGTCAGAGGTTTGTGAGTGTACCTGCTCATGTCGTAGAGGAAGCGGTCGGCTTTGGCCATCCTGTCCAGCTCGTGTTTGTGTTCCTCCAGAAGGTCGATGTCACTCTTTTCTGGGACGAACTTCAGCAACTGAGCAACAGCACACACACACACACACACACACACACACACACACACAAATTAAACTGGATAAAATTAAATTTGCTAGTACGTAGTAGTAAGTATTCATTCGCACATCACTTCTCATTTGCATAAAGTCAGCTCGATGTCATTGTGCGTCTGGCCACGCCCACTTCTCTTCACCAGTGGTTGCTCCGCCTCTTGGGCCAACATCCCACAGAAATCTTAATTGATGCAATTATGTCAATAAGTGCTTAAAACTGAGTGTTTTTGTGACATTGTTCTGTGTACTAATATATGATGACCAGTATAACATTATTTAATTTTTTCCTGATCGTCCATATCATACCGCCATATTGATACATCGTCCCACCCCTAACAGCACGCTGCCTTTTATCGCAACTCTAAATGATGGTTAAGAGATATAAGATAGAGGATTTGCGTGTGTTTTTCTCCTTTATAGAGAAAACTCACTAAATCTGATCGAGTTGTGTAGATGTGAGTCTTTAACCTCGTGCTATTCGTTAACTCTTTCATTATTCCTGAATAGAGTTCAGATTAAAGCAGCTCTGAGGTCAGAAGCCTAATAAATCCTCGCTGCTTTTATATCATTCTCCTGCCTCTCTGTGATGACTGACTGATCACACTCCACATGGCGAACAGTTTCGCCTTTAAACATGTGTTGCTCTTGCCTTATTGTCATTATTCATTATTCTCAATCATTCACAGACTTTTAGAATCACACAAATAAACACAGAAATGGACTTATCCTGAGTACTGGATACACCATAGCTGATAAATAACGACATCTTTTCTAAAGTTTGTGCTCATTTTGTGCTCAGATATACGTATAAATGCCACTTCTAGCTGTATAGCAGTATCAGATCATGTTAATCACCTGTTCCAGCATGTCTTTGGGAAGGTCCTCCTGCTCGTCCATCATCATTATGGCCTTCTTAATCTCATCGTTGGACAACTTTAACCTGCCGAATGATTTTTTTACAAAATGATTTATAAAAATGTTAATATCAGTGAGCATTAATGGGTCATTTTTAACCTTCTCATTCTGCTCAGGCTACAAGTGACTCATTTTATATGTCTAATAAATGTAGAATGATTAAATTATTCTTTTTCCTAAACATTACGAGATTGGGGCTTTCTTTTTTCTTCTATTTTTAACCCATTCTTTACTTTATATAAGCACTTATATTCATAAGCTCTTATATAAATACATGTTAACACATTAAAATATCAATGTAATAATTATTTACTTTTAAAAATAACTTCGCATTTTATTATTCAATCAAATTGCAGCTGTTAAGGTTTTCAGACCTTTTTTAATATAAATAAATGAAAATAAAATGAAAATCAATCAATCAATCAATCAATCAATAAACTACTATATTATTACAAATATTAAACATATCAAAACATTATTAAAATAACAATTGAAAACAATGTGATTACTGTATTTTTCATCATGGATGATTCTATAGTGTATATAATTTATTACAAGTATATACTTTTTTTTCAAACATATCATTATCTTGATTAAAAATAGAACTTTCTTTTAATCTTTTTCCTTATATTCACTGCGTTTTGTGTATGTGCGCGTGATTCGTGTATGTGCGCGTGATTCGTGTATGTGCCTGTGATTCGTGTATGTGCGCGTGATTCGTGTATGTGCGCGTGATTCGTGTATGTGCGCGTGATTCGTGTATGTGCCTGTGATTCGTGTATGTGCGCGTGATTCGTGTATGTGCGCGTGATTCGTGTATGTGCGCGTGATTCGTGTATGTGCCTGTGATTCGTGTATGTGCGCGTGATTCGTGTATGTGCGCGTGATTCGTGTATGTGCCTGTGATTCGTGTATGTGCACGTGATTCGTGTATGTGCCTGTGATTCGTGTATGTGCGCGTGATTCGTGTATGTGCCTGTGATTCGTGTATGTGCACGTGATTCGTGTATGTCTGAGCTCCAGCCTCACCGTGACAGGAGGATGTTGCAGTTTTGTGCTCGGCGGCCGTCGATAACCGACAGTTCCTTCACTTTCTTTGAGGCTGCATCATCGTCAGACTCTTTCTGCAGAGAGATGTGGATGCAGTTCACGTAAATTTGTTAGCTTTACAATATCAAAGAGTTTGCAAAAAAAAAATAATAACCTAACTATGGCACCAAAGCGCTACTGAAGCACGATTATTTCATAAGAGTCAGAGTCAGGGTCGATATCAGAGTCAGTTTTCCCTCAGTGTTGCATACACACACTTTTCTTTGGCTTTCTGTAGCCTACAGGGGTTTTTTTGTCTGTATTTAACACCTCATCTCAAAGCGTCTGACTACACCAGAGGTCTTCAAACTGTCGGAATTGCAGGTGGGTGAGAGATGAGATGCAAAATGCCAAAAAAATTTATATTTACATGACATTTAAATGGCCAACCTTCACGCCTTTATGCAGAGTACGCTGGAACATACTCAAACATACTCCAAAAAGAGCAGTCTCCTTTTTTTCATAATAAAAACAGCAGATGAGCCAATCAACATTTGCGCAAGTTTTTCAAACTGTCTGATATTAACTGACAGTCTCTGGAAGCCCCGCCCCTTTTCCCCATCTCGCACTAGTAATATTTAGCTGGAAAGATTTTTGTCACGGTAAAATAGTGTTTAATAGTGTAAATGTATGCTCCACTTAGCTAACATTAGAAACATCTAGAGTTAACACAACTATACAACAGTTAACTCTATTCACTAAGAAGATCACAGAACATTTGAAATCTGGAAAACCCTCAAAAACTGTACTTTTGGTTTTCACCCAAAGAAAAGCTGACAGAAAAATCAACACACACATTCTCAGAAATGTTTAAGGAAAAAATTTTAAATATTTCAGATTGCTTAACATTTTGTCATTATCTGCAGGAAAAAAGAATCATAATGTTCCAAATGACAACAAAACAAATGGAAAATTAATGCTGAGTAAAGTATAAAGTATTTATGTTAACATTTATAATTAAAACACGAGGTGGAATTTTGTATAAATACTACTACTGTGCCTAAATACTGATCTGAAATTTGGAATAAAATCAATATTAAAAAGCTCCAAATGACAACAAGGTGAACACAAACAATAACTCAGTGACAATATATTTATAAAATGTGTAATTAATATGTTTCTGTGTTTAAATAATGTTAATATTTCATATGTTTTTCCCTCCCAGTTAAAGGCTGCTCTCCATAGACTCATATATACCTGAGTGTGTGTGTGCGTGTGTGTGTGTGCGCGTGCGTGTGTGTGTGTGTGTGTGTGTGTGTGTGTGTGCGCGCAGGAGCTGTGTTTAAATCTTAAAACACACCAGCTGTGTTGTATTACCTCAACAATAAAAACTCCTACATTGTGACTAACAAAGACGAAATGACACACACTCTATAAACCTGAGGCCATACACTCTATTTCACTCTCTCTCACACACACACACATGCACGCACGCAATGACACACACACACACACACGCACGCACGCGCACACACACACACACACACACACACACACACACACACACACACACTACGGCAGGATTATTTTTTTAAAAGTCACCACAGAACAAGCATCTGGGGAGCAGACTGGAATAACGTGAGTGTTTCCCCGAGCAGAGTGGAGTTTTATTTGACCGTTTTATTTTTATCACAAGCGTCTGCTGTTTGCAGGGAAAATAAATTGGATAATTGCTAACAGAAAGTTAAAATGGTCAGCACATTCACTCATCATGATGGTATTTTCAGGGCCGTAAAATAGCTTCAGCTGTTGAAAGATGACGATCAGAGACCGAGCCTCGTCACGTCAGTGAGTACCTGCAGTACCTGCTGTCTCTGGTAGGCTGAAAACGTTTTCTCGATGTCCTCCAGGTCCAGAATTTTAAAAACTCTGATATCGTCCAGCTCCGTCCACACAGTTCCTTCTAGCTTGTTCTGCAGGACACAAACACAACACTGGGATTTATAACAGTTCCACTGGAAGTAAACATTATTATTATTATTATTATTATGTTGTTGTTGTTGTTGTTGTTGTTATTGTTGTTTTCCCAATGTTAATACATCTAAAACACCTATTTAGCATTCCTTCATTTCGGGTTTGCTGTGAGGTGGAACTGATCAAATATATGGACCCTGAAGTCTGATTTAAATTGACCAAAGAGATTTTTTCCTACCAAAGTTAATAAAGATTTAAAATGGATAAAAGAGAATCTATAAAGGCAAAGCGACTTCCTGCAAATGCCTTAAAGCTTAAAGGCAGTAGGAACCTGCAAACAAAAGGGAAAAGAAAACAGGAACGAAATAATTTAGGTGGAAACTGTAAAGGTAGCGATATCAGAGTCAGTGTCAGTGTTGATATTAAAGGCAGTGGCGGCATTGATATCAGAGTCAGTGTCTATGTCAGAGTCAGTGTCTATGTCAGAGTCAGTGTTGATATTAAAGGCAGTGGCGGCATTGATATCAGAGTCAGTGTCTATGTCAGAGTCAGTGTCTATGTCAGAGTCAGTGTCTATGTCAGAGTCAGAGTCAGAGTCAGTGTCGATATCAGAGTCAGTGACAATGTCAGATTCAGAGTCAGTGTCGATGTCGATGTCAGATTCAGAGTCAGTGTCGATGTCAGATTCAGAGTCAGTGTCGATGTCAGATTCAGTGTCGATGTCAGAGTCGGTGTCAATATCAGAGTCAGTGTCGACGTCAGAGTCAGTGTCGATGTCAGAGTCAGTGCACGTCATTGTGACTCACCTCACTAAGTTTGGCCCAGTTGAAGGACTTAAGTGGGTTTGAAGGCTGGGGAATGTTCTTCTTCTTCTGTGCTGAGGATCCAGGAGAACCAAACAGAAGTCCAGGAGGAGGTGGAGGAGCTCCTGGTGGAGGAGGAGGTGGAGGAGGAGGAGGAATCCCACCTGAAGGAGGAGGAGGAGGAGGAGGAGCGAGACCTCTTGCTGAAGATGAAGGAGCAGACGGCGCACCGGGAGTTTCAGGAACGTGAGAAGGTGCTCCAGGAACAACAGCCCTCTAGAGGAGAGGAACACATAGAGGAAGCTCATTTACTGTGGGTTTTAATAGGTATATATATCTTGAGTGTGTGTGTGTGTGTGCACGTGTGTGTGTGTGTGTGCACGTGTGTGCGTGTGTGTGTACAGTGTGTGTGTGTGTGTACAGTGTGTGTGTATGCGTACAGTACTGAGCTCATGAAGCTGAGCCGTGAGTGAAGCCACTTGCTGTTTGGTGAGTTTGTGTTCGTTGTTCTCCTTCTCCAGTTTCTCCTTCATCTTACTGAGCGTCTGCATCATCTCCTCTTTCTCCTGCGCCTTCACTTCACACTCTCGCTCCTTCTTCTCCAGCTTCTGCTGCAGCTCATTGTGTTCTGCACACAAACAGTCCATCATTTACTGACCATCTCTGATGGACTTTTAACAGCATCCAGAAAAAAAAAGAGATTCCTCACGAGAGAAGGTTTGAACAGTTAGAACTGTCTCTGAAAGGAAACTCTCATGTTGCTGGTTCTGTACAGACGCTTTAAGGGTGGAAGAAGTTTCTCCTCTAATTATCTTACGTTTTTCGTGACGCAGACATGCACAAACATTTTATTTCTTTTAGATGTATTTAATAATTGCTTCATGATCCTGTTACTGTACTTTCCTGTTGCTTGTTGCTGAATTGTGGTCCGTGTGTTAATAGAAACATAAGCAGCAAACAGAGAGAAATTAGAGCTGATGATTAAATTTTAATTAAAGCTGCGAGGCATAAAATCGAAGAAAGGGCTGCTTTCTCTTGGTAGCTTAGCCAGGACACAGCTGATGGTGTGGAGGTGCGATAAGGAGAATTAACACTAATGTGATTTAGCTACTTAAACACGCTGTGAATTAACTTGTGCAAAAAAAAAAAAAAAGTTTAAATGTGGAATGTAAATATGTCACTGTTCTATATACTACCATCACACTGAGCATTCACATACACACACACACACACACACACACACACACACACACACACACACAGGCTGCAGCAGATCTTAATTTAAGCTTGAATGAAATTTAAAATAATTTGGGAAATTTTGGAAGATCATTGCTATACTTTAGTGTGTTAAAAAAAACTAACTAAAAAAAAAAATCAGTGTAATTTAATAGAAAAAATCTTAAGCCTAAAAATATGTAGAGATATTTGCTTGGACATTAAACAAACAAACAAACAAACAAACAAATAAATATTATAAATACTCTTATTTAAAGGGAAAATATGTTTGATTTTTAGATTATATGCTGCGTAAAAACTCTGCTGTTTTTCCCACCGCGGTCGAGAGAAAATACAGATGTGTAAACACGATCCTTTGATGTGTGTAAACAGCTGCTTCAAAAGAGACCGAATCGATGATCAGGATTTAGAAACCAGGGTCAGGGACAGTGGAGTGAAGGTCACAGTGGACTCATATACGTTACCTTTCCTCATCTTCTCCGCCTGCTCTTTCCACTGTTTCACCTCATTCTCATTCACCAACCTGTCAGCGTTTACACACACACACACACACACACACACACACACACACACACACACACACACAGAAAAGAGAGAGAGATAAAGAATGAAAGAGAGAAATATCTTAACAAGTAAAAAAAAATCTTGACTTCAAGCAAACTGATCTAATATTTTTACCAATAATTATTTTTAAATAGTACAGAAAGTGTAGATTATAGCTAACTTAGATGATATTTCTAAACATTCTGTACTATTTTTACATTATTTTTTAATTGGTAAAAAGTATACTTGCATGTAGAAAAATACTTTTGGGAAATAATTATGCATTTTTTTGCTTGAAATTTGTCAAATGATTTGCCACCAAAAAATTTCTTCTTATATATTCAAAATGGTCTTTTTCTTTTGGAAAGTAATAATGATTCTTTCTAGAAACAAATGCTTGACTTTCTCTAAATTATTTGCCAATAATGCAAAATCTGTTTTAAACTCAAATTTGTCTTTTTTATTTGGTAGATTTTTTTATATAAATAAATCCTTAATAGTAGTAAAACTATTTGACAATAAAACAAAACAATTTCAAGCCCGAAATCAGTTTTTTACTGGTTTAAAATTAGTCATTGCCTTTTGGCCTTTTGGCAAATAATTATGAAATTTGTAAAAAAAATAAAAAAAAATTATTGGCTAAAAAACAAAATAATTTCAAGTTTAAAATGAGTTAAAATGCCAATATAATATAATATAATATAATATTACTCAGGAAGAGTAAGATGAAGAGCGTGAACACACTCCAGCTCCGTGTTACTCACATTCTCACCACGTTCTTCACATTGAAGTTCTCCAGGGGCGCGACGTCGGGGTCGTGACCTTTATCAGTCTGTAGGACGATCTGCTGGACGATTCGGTCGAGGAGGAGCCAATACTGCACCGTGTTCCCAGTCCGCTTATCTGCACAGAGAGAAACGAGTCTCTCTTAGTAATTATTATACAATTATTATTATTATTATTATTATTATTATTATTATTATTATTATCATCATTGCTGACAGGGCATGTGGAGGCAGTGCTGGAGGATGGAGAGAAAGTGTGGAAAGGCCTCAGTGTGGTTGATCCTCTTACGGATGAGCTCAAACACCTGCGAGGCGCTTTTAGTGTCGATATGAACCTAAACAGACCAAAGACATGATCCATGTCATGTGATCAGATCTTCAGAAAGAAAGAAATCAAAACAAATTCATTGAAAAGTAAACTTACATTCTCAAAGCGCTTGGCCAACGCCAGCTCATCTTCATTTCTCTTCATTTCGAAGTAGTAAAGATGCCTTGAGAAACAAAAAACCCGACTAGTCATTACAGCGTCGTGGAAATACCGAAAAGCAAGGTATTATTATCTGAGGTTCATGTATGAAAACATTTCTAGAAAAAAAAACTAATAATGAGCTTTTAATATTACAGAAATAATATTGTGTGCAAATATAAGTGAATGTTTTGGACTCAGAGAAACAGGAACTGCAGACAGGAAGTCCAGCTCTCACCGGTCCAGCGTCTCGTTCTCGTGGCTCCGGAGTTTGTCGATGACCGGCTGGATTCCCAGCATGAGGAACTCGTAGCGTAAGTGAATCCTGAAGTCCAGACTCGACTGCAGGTGACATATTCACTCTGATTTATTTCTGTCTCACTTCCTGTATAACACACACACTCACACACACACACAGAGCCTCACCTCTCCAGCTCCCTGACTGAGCACGGCGTTAATGAAGGACATGACGGCCGTCTTCAGGTTCACCTCGTCTCTGTAACGGCCCGTACTCCTGTCCAACTCGTTCACCAGAGACTGAGAGAGGAGGAGACCAGCACAAACACACTCGCGTTACAGCCACACGTGACAAAAAGAGTTCCGTTATTATTATTATTATTATTATTATTCATTAAACATCGGCCACGACTCAGAGTTCATCACACATGAGTAAAAGAAAAAAAAAACAACAAAACAAGAAAGAAAATAAGAAGAGATAAATGGGAAAATACAAACCAAATAGTGAAGAAAGAAAGAAAGAAAGAAAGAAAGAAAGAAAGAAAGAAAGAAAGAAAGAAAGAAAGAAAGAAAGAAAAGATGCAAACAAATTCTAAGAAAGAATGAAAATATAGAAAAAGGAAAAGAAAAAATAAAAAGTAAAAGGAAGAGAAGATAGAAAGAAGAAGAGAAGAAAAGAAATAGTAAAGAAAACAAAACAAAAGTAAAGCAAGAAAAGAAAAAAAGAGAAAATACAAATAGAAAGAAAGAAAGAAAGAAAGAAAGCATATAAACCTGATATAACATTAAATCAGTGCACACATTATGATAGCGTATTTAGATTTAGTCTACATTTAGTCTAATGTAAATGAATGTAATCTAATCTAAAATCAGATTGAATTTTATAAGTTATAATGATTTAAAATGGAAAAGTTGTTTATTTAAATTGTTTATTATTGTACGGCGTATTTTGTGGTATGTGGTAACACAGTAAAACTCTCTCGCGGTGGTGTGCACATTTGCCCGGCAGGCTGAAAGAAGGTGTTTGAGTGATTTGGGACGCGGCCCGGTGTCCTGCTGCGTGTCCCACCTGGAAGCGCGTCCTCTCGCTGGCGTATTTCTGGAAGTGCATCATGGCCTGCAGGACTTTGCGGTGGCCTCCGGGGACGAGACACACGGCGCCCAGGATCTCCAGCACGGCCACTTTGGTGCGGAGGTTTTCGGTGTCGAGGCTCTGAGCGATGATGTTGATGCTCTCGGGGTGAGCGAGGACGTGGGCGCGGCCCTGAGAGTTGTTCATCAGAGCCTTGATGCAGCCGATCAGCGAGGTGTGGATCTGAGACTCGCTCGTCTCGTACTCCATCTTCTTCAGGAAGTTCAGCAGACACGTCAGGCCGTCCTGATCGATGAAGCGTGTCACAAAACTGCAGAGCGGCGAGAGGAGGTGATTTATTTACTAAAAACTCTGTTCACACACCAGATAACACGTTTACATTTTATATAACACACTCTCGTTTTATCAGTTTTATCAGTGTACGCATGCTTCATCCTTATCATTTTCTACCTCATCATAGTTTACTGCAAACGGTCATGTGTTTTAAAGAGCACAGAAAGTGTGTTAATGCAGATACACACTGCATTCAAAAGAAAGAGAAGAGAAGAGAAGAGAAGAGAAGAGAAGAGAAGAGAAGAGAAGAGAAGAGAAGAGAAAATGAAGGGGAGAAGATAAAAAGAAAAGAGAAGAAGAGGAGAGAAGAGAAAAAACAAACAAACAAACAAGAAAGAAAGCATTTTCTGTTTTCTCTTCTGTCTGGGTTTTATTTTTAATTAAAAAAAACACACTTTTTGACATGACAATACATCCAAAGGTGTATGTTCAGGTGTGTGTGTGTGTGTGTGTGTGCTTGTGTGTATACCTCATGGGCTGTGTCCTCAACGCTGTCTTCAAACCCTCGATGGATTTGTTCCTCTCCTCTTCATCCTCCTTCTCCAGAGCCAGAACCGTCTTCCTCTGAGCAACAGCACCAGCGTACAGTAGTGTTTATTATATAATATTATACATACACTTATACACACACACACACAATTATATATAAACTTATACACACACACACACACACACACACACACACACAAGACATTAATACACACTTTATACTGTGTGTGTTATTATGTGTGTGACTTAAATGAATACATCAAAAAAAAATTTTTAAAAAATGCACTTTTAATAATTTCCTGAGCTATCATTAAACTGCATCATTTACACACAGCTTTTATAAAAACACTGTAAAATTAATGAGTGAAAATTAATTTATGAACAAACACGTGTGTGTGTGTGTGTGTGTGTGTGTGTGTGTGTGTGTGTGTGTGTGTCTCACGGCGGCCATGGAGTTGATCAGGTCGATGTAATAGTCGGGCCAACTCGTCGCTCCTTTATTCTCCTCCTGTTCCTGAACAATCAACAGAAATAAAACGTGTGATTGATTGATAACTTTATTGTTCATTTCTGAAAAACTGCCTTAATAACTAGACTGAAAAACAGCTTTTACACACACACACACACAATTTAATGCAGAGAGAGAGAGAGAGAGAGAGAGAGAGAGAGAGAAAGAAAGAAAGAAAGAAAGAATGGAAAAACAGTGAAAATGAGAGAAAGAGAAAAGGAAGTAAAGAATGAGGAAAACAGGAGATGAAAAGATATGAAGAATGGGAATGTGAGTGATATATGACAGGAGGAAGAGAGAGAAAGTGCAAGAGAGAGGGAGAGAAAGGGAATGAGAAGAAAGTGAGTAAAAGAGATATTTACCAACACAAACAGAAATAAAGAAAAGGGAAATAAAAAAAGAAGAGAGAAAGAAGGAGAGAGAGATACAGAGAATGTCAAAGAGAGAAAGCAGGGAAAAGAGTGAAAGAGGTGGTTTTTAAGAGGCAAGTCAGAGCTCTGTATCTAATATAGAACATACCTTATAAACCCTCTATTCTGCATTATAACAGTCTAATGTCACGTGGATTGGACTGTGCTTTTATATATGAGGTCATTAGGATTTTTTTACTTTATTGTCTGGTTTTGTTCGTTCGCTTGAAATGATCAAAGTGTTTAGTCTTTTGATCTGATTAACATTTTATCTTCGGGTTTATTTGGAAAGTTTGAATGTTGCTGTGTAGAAATGAAAACCTGCTTCTTCTCTTTCCAACATCAACATCATCGTGAGGATTAAACTCTGACTTTTACTCCGTCTGTTAGCAGCTTGGACACATTTCAGTGCCTTGTGGCTTTGATGTCTCTACACATGTAACGGGATTAAAAACGTCCGCCTCGTCCTCCAGTCCAAGGAAAATACGGTTCCATGTGACACGCGGCACTGATTTCATCATTACAGTGTAAATTTAATAACAAATAAAAATTTAATGCAGATTAATATTCAGTCAAAGTCAAAAAGGTTTTTTAAATAAAAGTTAATATATCGTTTTCAACGTCTTTCTTTCTTTCTTTCTTTCTCTCTCTCTTTTTCTTTCTTTCTTCCTTTTTCTGTCTGTCTGTCTCTCTCTCTCACACACGCAGCATGTAGTAGGAGAGATGTCACTCTTACCATCTTCTTGCTGCAGTATATCTGCCACTTTTTCTCAGCAGGGAGAGCGAACATGGCCGCTCTGTGAGTATCCGTCAGGTCCAGTTCATCCTGATGGAGGAAACACAAAAAACACCAAATCAACAACTTATATGAAAATCTCAGAATAAAAAAGCTGGCCAAAGAAAACTCAGACAGTCGTGTGTTTACATTGGAGGTGTTCATCGGACTGTTCTGAGATATTTTAGGTTAGAAATTTTCTACTGAGTTGAGTTGGTGATGATTAGACTTCAGTGATCCAAACTTAACATTTCTGCAATGTTCTAAAAACCTTTGCTGCTGTTATTAAAACTTCTAATAGCTTTAACTTTCGCACCACAGAAAATGCTGTAGGAGCGCTTAGAAGCGTTATGTAAAAACTTTCTGCAAACAACCAGAACACCTGACAGCCTGAACATTCTTGGAAATAAAAGTATCTAGAACTGCAATGCTTAGAAAACCTAAAATAGACACGCACACACACACACACACACACACACACACACACACAGAGGCATGTACACACTCGCATACACATGCACATGCAAATCTGCTGGCAATGAGAGCTTCACATTGAGGACGACACAACTCTCTGCTTCACAATAGTGTAAAGTTTACAGTAATATTGCCAAAACCAATAAAGCCTCCTGAAAACAGTGCAAAACTGAGTGTCTGAACACAAGTAATTTCCATTTCACTGCCATTTCTAACTCAAAACCTTAGAATGTGTTACGTTATTATTGCTGTGAACTCAGAATACATGAAATAAATGTATTAAAATTCAAATTTCGTTTCATTTCTCAATGCAGTTCGAGTCAGCGTTGATTCTGCAGCATTTACAAACACATATGAAACACAACGCTGCTATTCCTCCTTATTCACCGCAACCACTGAGCACAGAGACATAGTAACACCTGACCAACACCTGAAGCTCTGCAAATCTGCAGAAGAAAAACGGGAGAAACTACGTGTGAGGGAATTTTAAAAGGAGCCAAACGGTTGCTTGTAGTGAGAAGCAACAAATTTGTCCTAAACACATGTTTAATATTATGTACTGAAAACTCACCAGAGATGCATTACGCATTGAGGATACGTTATCACCTCCATTTTCACCCACATGTGCCAAAAAAGCAGAAACATCACCATGACTAAATATTTAAGAATCCATTAACATCGCTGCTTTTCTTCTAACTTTGTGAGGACACACTGGGTTCCTCGCACACTAACATGATTAAAGTAATTTTGGCTCAGGATTTCGGTGTTAGCAGTAAATCAGTAACTCAAAACCCGACGAGCTGTCATTCACAAACATCCGCTTTGAAAAATGGCACTATCACACCATATAAGTGTAAGGATCTCAAGTCATAGCCAAAAAATAGTGGTTCCTGTGTCATGAGGAATCGTTCAGTCCTGCTGTGAACCATTTGTGTCCACCCTGTAAGCCATGTGCATTTGTGCAGAAATGAGACGGAACTCTGCGATTGTGCGCCGACTACCAGCTTCCTGTCAATCCTCATATGCAAATGATCCTGATTCAGTCTAAACATGTCCGCTGTGGTTTATTGTCAGTGATCATAACTGATAATAATGGCTGCATTATTATCACACACACACACCCCACACACACACACACACACACACACACCTCATTTTTCTAACCTGAAGCTTTGTGAGCTTGGCACACAGATGAGCTGTATAGGTGGAATAAAGTTTAAAAGTAAAAAGCTTAGCATATAAAAATCCAGTCAAGTTAGTTTTTAAACTAAAACACACACAAGTATCAATGAATTATCTTTATATTACATTATAACCCGTCTGATTGCTCAGAAGGTGATTAATTTTCTATAAAGCCGTGTTTTCTTTATGAAAGATTTTAAAACATTTATATCTTATATGTTTTTTATATATAAAAACTC
Source organism: Pangasius djambal (assembly GCA_022985145.1). Taxonomy (NCBI): domain Eukaryota; kingdom Metazoa; phylum Chordata; class Actinopteri; order Siluriformes; family Pangasiidae; genus Pangasius; species Pangasius djambal. The sequence goes on along the minus strand of CM040984.1, from coordinate 27,130,283 downwards.
CCTAATAAGAACAGCTACAGTTCAACTTGTAGTCATTTCCTAAAATATTGTCAAAATAAACTTATCGTAAACTATAATAAAAGTTCATACAATTTTAAATTCCAGCATGAGAAAAGTTTCTAGAATTTCTATCAGATTACTGCATTCATGAGCACAGAGACAAAGTTAAGATATACTAAAAAATATATATTTTTAAAATGTAAAAATGTAACGCTGACCTGGAACACAGCTAAGTGGTGAACATTACAGAAAGATACAAATAAATAACACAAATAAAGATAAAATCTGAACTGTATTTTCATAACTGCCTGAGCCAGGAGTGTGATGAAGAAGAAGAAGAAGAAGAAGAAGAAGAAGAAGAAGAATACACACCACGAGCTCGGAGAACATGGCGTCCAGCTCCTCGGTGGGAGGTATGGGCAGCCTGGGCTCCATGGCGTGCAGCGTGAGGTTGGTGTCATGGCCGACCCTGTAGGTGATCTCAGGCTGCTCGCTTCTCTTAAAGCAGCACAGGATGGAGGACCAGCCGCGGGACGACTGTTTATGAGGAGCCATCGCTGCGTCACAATACAGCTACAGCGTGATGCTGGAGGTCATAAACACACACACACACGCACACAACAAGGTTAGGGCAACACTTTATTTGTGCTTTAACATACACACCAAAGTAACATCAGCATGTCCTGATGTGTTATGTGTGTCATCATACCCAAATACACTCCTACAGGTAATTACTCCAGTGCGCATGCTCATAGTCCACTATACTATAGTACATTTGCTATCAAGGGGCCGCATTCAAATATACTCCTCTATACTAAAGTAAATATACTACCCAGAGGTCATATTCAAAGACACTCCATTATCCTATAGTATATTTACTATCAAGGGGCCACACTGAAATACACTCCTCTATGCCATAGTATAGTAAATATACTACTCATGTTCAAATAAACTCCACTATACTATAATAAGGTTACTATGCAGTGGCCATAATCAAATACACTCCATTATACTACAGTGCAGTAAATTTACTGTCCAGAGGCCACACTCAAATATACTCCAACATACTACAGAAAACTTATATTCCAGGGGCCATGCACTATATTCCACAAAAGTACTACCCAAATACAGTCTACTGTACTACATTAAATTTACTATTTAGAGGCCATGAGCAAACACACTCCACTATACTATAGTAAATATACAGTAGGTCACACTCAGATACTCTCTACTATACTGCAGGAAAACAAAACCTTTAGGGATCATGCTCAAATATTCTCTACTATGCTATATATATATATATATACTACTCACAGAGCACATTTAAAGACGCTCCACTACACTACAGGAAATTTACAGTCCAGGGGCCGTGCTCTAATACACTCCACTATACTGTGGTACAGTAAATATACTATCCAGAGGTAATGTTCAAATATGATGAGATTAATAAAATCTCCATGCTTGCGTTCTGCCTCTTCAACCCACACAGTGTTTTAACTACTGATGAAAATCATGTTAGCGTTATTAGATTCGATTTTTGGCTTTTGCAGTTTTGTATTTTCATATTGTAAGATATGAAGGCATGGATTAAGCAAAAAAAAAAATCATGGTTCAGTCACGAGTCTGTGTGTTGATATAGAAGGAGGAATAAAAGGAGGTGACAAGCCAGACTGTTCTTGCTGAATAGTAGGAATGTCCATCTGTCACTCCGAGGCTGAGTGAACTATTGTTTTTGTTTACACAGACGTGACAAGTGAAAACGTGCGAGTCTTTATATGTAGCAGCTATGCTGTAAATATGAACATGGAAGCAACGAATAAGAGTAAGAGTAGCATGCCAAAAATTATAATAATTAGAATAAATTTCATTTATATATTGTACATTTCTGTGGAAAGACCTTATATTAACTATATTAAATACTGTATGTGATGCTTTCTAATCTCATTACTGCTGGTACAAAATGAATAATTGATGACTTTTCAATGTCTACATGAACTTCACGAGAAATTCTTCCTTTTCGGTGCAAAGTGGGCGGGGCTAATATTGGATCACTTGGTTTTACTTTCTATATGAGCTAGCATGCTATATACCTGAACCGCTGCTGCTAGCATGTACCATCTGAAAAACTGTACCAAGAAAATGATTACATAGGTTATAGGTAGCTAAATTATTATTTTGTAAATCAGTAGATAATACACTCATTTGGTTTGAGTAGTGTCCTAAATTCAGCAACTGTTTTGTTATAGTTATGTAACAGAGAGATAGGAGGAGTCCCTCAAGGTTTAATTCTGTTACCGCACTCATTTTACTTTACTTTTCATGCTCATACTAGGGAAAATCTTCCTAGATTTAAAATTTAAAAAAAAAAAAGCATATTATAGCTACACAGACAACACCCGGATCTACAGATATACCGCCAGTCAAATGTTTGTACGCCCCTGCTCATAGAAGGTGTACTATTTTCTACCATTTTGAAATAATAATGAAGATATTAACACCAGAAAATAACACATATGGACCAAGAAAATATTTTTAAATCATTAACAGTATTCCTGATTATGTTTTCTACACTCTTGGCAACATCTGAGCTCTTGTTGGTTGCATCTTCATCCTAAATTCTAAATAGAAACCTACTTATTGGGGGAAACAGTTTAACTGTAAGTAAAAACTACTTATTAAATTCATAAACAAATAAAACAGCCTTAATGTTGTTTACGGTTGCTATTTACAGCTGTCTTAGGAACAAATGTCAACCATAAGCCTTTATTAAAAATGATAAATATGTATATATATTCAAATTTATGACTGGTAGCATACAGTATAACCACAAAGGGATTTATTCCATAAATATCATGACTGTGTCTCAGTCTTCAGTGGTTGTTAAGGAAAAAAGGAAGTTTCAGAAGCTTTGTGCTGTGTGTAAGATTCAATCATTCCCAGGTGGGCGAAACCTGCAGCTAGAGTTTGTGTGAGCTGTGTCCTTGCTCACAAGGCTGGAACACAATGTCTCCAAAAACAATAAACCATGACCCAGAGAAGGTCAATGAGCCAAAACCACACAGGAGATATCACTCAAAAACAGAAATATTTATAATGGTTTCACTCAGTATACGATGCACTCTCAATACAGGTACTTCCCAGGAATTAGCTTTGTTACCCACAATCCCAAACTACAGAAGCCTCACTGAGTTCGTGTGGGAAATTACAAGTTACCTCGCTTTTGTTCTCCAGAAGGCAATGAGCATCAGAACTCAGTGAAAGCAAACTGCACAGTGAATGGTTTAGATCAACTCTGTATACATGACAGCAAAATTAACGT
>CM040984.1:27066964-27124464 GCA_022985145.1 Pangasius djambal | reverse complement strand
CAAATCGGAGCCATCTCTACTTCATAAAATCCATTTCTACTGCATACTAGACATTTTCTGAGTGAATAACATTTTCCAGATGATGTCTTTATCTTTCAGTTAACACTGATGTGCTGGAGCTGTTCACTGATTGGCTTTTTACACTTTCACACCCAGAGGAGAGAAAAGCCGATTAGCGTTAATTGTTGTTGTCTCCTAATGATTAACGCTCGATGTTGACTCGATCAGTTACACAAGCAGCTCTTGTTGTAGTGAAAAAGCTGAAACAAGTCTCATGATATGCAAACAGAAACTGAATTCAGGTGAAGCAGGAAGTGATCTATCATCTGTAAACTGTTGGGCCCTAAATACAGCGACAAAAACATTACACATTTTTAAGTAGTTAATGTTTAAAAAACTCCTGAATGGCAGCTTTACACCGAGCTGCCAGGTTCATCTGGTGACAGTAACAAGTAACAATGCCGAGCGTATAAACAACATTAAAGTCTGTTTGGGTCAGTCACAGAGTTTCAGACAGACAGGTCAACAGACAGACTATCAGACAGACAGGTCAACAGACAGACTATCAGACAGACAGGTCAACAGACAGAGAAGAAGTGTGATCTGTACATTCACTCTGATGGCAGGAGTGTGATGGTGTGTATTAACAGATGTTTCTGATTGGTTCTCTCTGATTGGTTCTCTCTGACTGGTCCTGAGCCAGCTCATGCAGGTTTATACATACATTTATAGCATTTGGCAGACGCCCTTATCCAGAGCAACTTACATTTGTCTTATTTATACAACTGAGCAGTTGAGGGTTAAGGGCCTTGCTCAAGGGCCCACCAGTGGCAGCTTGGCGGCGCTGGGGATCGAACTCATGACCTTCCGATCAGTAGCCCAACATCCTAACCACTGAGCTACCACTGCCCATGTTTATTTTTATCAGAGAAAATACAGAATTATAAATCTGTGAAATATGAGTTAATAACATAAAAATCTCTTTGATGTTACACATGCTCATATGACCAGTAATATTTCTGAGACTTATTTATAAATCTTGGGATAAAAAAATAAATCCTGAAAATGAATTTATGCCATTTAAAGGGAAATGAATGCTTGCAGTGTGAGCACTGAGGTACACGCTGTAGACTCACGGGTCAGTCAGGGAGAGTTTGTGTTACACAACACACTCAATAACAGATCAATGACACTGAGTCACACTCTTACACTCCTGACTACATAAGGAAAAAAACACTCGGTGTCTCTGTATACACACCGTGTTTAGAAAATAATCAGCGTCGCTTCATCACACGCCCACGTCACTCAGTATTCTCCTCCACCCGCATGACACGGACTGTTTTATTCCTCTTCTAACACAGCTCTTGGCTAACAGTTCCACTTTTTATTTATTAAAGAATGACATCTTAATTTTTATCTGTTTATAGTTACATTTAATGTCTGTGCAACAAGTTCCCGTTCACACTTTCGTTATCATTTATAGCAGCTATAAAAAGTCACCTCCTTCCATAAATGTTAAATAAACATCTTCTCCCAGGAAACTTGGTAACAGTAACTCTGTTTCATCACACCTCCAAAGAGTTTTAGTCTTTAGTCATCATATATAAAGTTTATTAAAATCTTTCAGAAATGATCACGTTGATTAATTCACAAAGTGATCAAGGTACAACACTTCAACGGCTTTCTGAAGGTTATTTCTGTTAGTGGTATGCAAGTGAAAGATACAGCGCTGAATCACCGGGTAAAAATATTCCCAAAACAGAGACTCCCAAAAAATAAAATTAATTAAACTGAAATAATACAATACAATTGAAAAATAAAAATAAAATCATTTAAGCAAAAATTAATTAAATTAATAAGTAATCATGAGCCATCATTTGATATAGGAGGTGATCAGCACAGTTTTCAGCACAGTTAGTGATGTTATGAGCTCGTCTTAGCTAAAGACTAATGAAATTAACATGCTTTTCCTGGCGAAGAATCAGAAGACTGAGAGAGAAAATGAGAGATTATTTTAACATTAATTCTAAAAGCTGTGCCAATTGTCAAATCAAATGAAGTTGTGTTCAGAAAAAAAGACTGATAAGATTTATTTGCTTTTCCAAATATAATTAGTAATTGCTAACAATAATCAATTCATATAAATAAATATTAGTAGCTAATCCATGTTTTAATTATATGACCATTATATTTATTTTTAATTAATTTAATTATAATAGCTTCATGAAATGCAGGCTGTAGTGTTCATCATATGTTCTCTTCAGGTTACCATGATGATATTGTCTGTAGTTGATGATGATTATTTTATTAAAATTACATTAAGTCCAAGTCCATGAGAACGCGTCCCAAACCCTATTTGTCATATAGGCCACATAAACACCATCACAGCACATCACTCTCACGTGTCATCTGTGGACACGTCTCAAATCACTGAGGTTTTTAGACTCTAGTAAAGACAAAAAAAAGAGCAAAACTGCTAACAGAAAATGTGTGACAGAGAGAGAACACGTGTAGAGAGAGAGAGAGAGTCAGATCGAGAGAGAGAGATACAGAGAGGTTCTGTCACACCCTGGCGAGAAATGTACACCGGTTTCATTCCATTCAGTGTGTGTGTAAGAGTGTGTGTGTGCGTGTGTGTGTGCGGGAGTGCCTTTTTGCTTGAGTCACTTTAACGAGAGAAGAGGACGGAAATGGCAAACACACACACACACACACACACACACGACAAAGTACAAAGTGCAAGTGGAAATAGAGTTAACTGCCCTTTCCTCTGCGGAAAGTGAAATCTGCTTCAAGGTTCATTAATAATAATAATAATAATAATAATAATAATAATAGTAATGATAATAATAATAATAGTGTGCTTACCTGTGCAGGTGTGTGTGAGTGTGTGAAGGAGCAGCTCAAATCCTTCCCTGCTCTAAGTGTGTAAACTCCACAGCATTGTCCCAATCCACCCTAAATCCTTATGTCCAATAAGGTGTAGTGAACAAATCTAGTGCACTTCCACCAAGTTCACTTCCTTCACACAAGTCTCATAATCCACAGGGATTTGACACAAATCGTGCCTCCTCTCTCTCTGCTTCTGCAGTTTTAATACACACACACACACACACACACACAGCTGTTCTGAGTCGTCCCGCTCTATGTTTGCCCCTCCCACTCCCACTCTGATTGGAGGAAGTAGTGTGAAGCTCCACCCTAAATGTCTTACAGCAAGATCTCTGCTCTGAGCTGATATTTACATCCAGCAATATATCATAAATGTCACTGTTTATTTCATATGGATGTGGAAATCTAGCTTTGAGTCCCAGTGAAGGAGGCGTGGCCTCGTGTGTCAGCTAGTGGTCTTGTTACCACCCCGCAGTTGATTGATTTCCTCTAACTGCACATCCTGAAGTGTTTTATTCTTCTTATATGGCAGCAGTTTGCCAACGATTGCAGTTGTTTACTTTATGAAAGATCAAGAAGTCATGTTTTTTCTCTATTATAAATACACTGATTGTTTGTGAAACAAAGCTTTGACACTGGAGACTCCTTCCATAAATGATAAATAAAAGTCTCCTTACACAAATCAGTGATTACACGTGTTTTTTAATCGTTTATTATTATTGGAGCGTCTGCCGTACAAGTCCCTGTTACTATAGAAACGATGATGTTTTAGAACAAGTGCATTAATATAAACCTGTGACTTGCAGCTGCACTACTGTCCGAGCTGCTGTTCTAGAGAATTAATCAACACCTTCTCTTCTGACCAATCACAATCCAGAACTCAGCAGCGCCGTGGTATAAAGTACATGGATGTGCTAATCCACTACAAAAACCAACATAAAAGAAGTTTATTTATGGACAATATTTTATCTCTGAGACAAAAATTAGCAAAAATTCTTTGCTTATTTTATACATTATACATCTAGCATTTGGGATGTTTCTAAAAATGGCCGCCATTGAACACTAACCAGCCCTGAATTCAGTTCTAGCAATTGGAATGTAGTTTGAGATATAAACACTATCAATGAGGAAACTCTCCAATCTGCTTCCTTCTTCTTTGCTTTTTTTTTTTTTTTTTCCTGCCACAAAATTAAAATAGTTTGATGAGATAAAGAGGAACATTAGAGTCTTTCAGGTTTTGAGCTGGTGGTGAAAGTCCAAAAACAACAAAATGCAGACTCATGAGTTAGAAACCTCACACATTGGGAATGTGTGCAATCAGTTCAAAGCAGCGGAGGGAGTTATGAAGCTGGGAAAAGCTCAGAATGCTAATAAATCAGTTACTCGATATCACGTAATATACCACGGCCTCGTAAAATACTCGTCTCTGATTGGCTGATCTAAGGCAATAGTCAAAAATTGAATCATAATTCGATATCAATGCTCTTTTTAACTGCAGTATGATGGAATGTAACCATGATAATGGTCGTGAAAATAATTTGAAGCTAGGTTGATATGCATCTTTCACGTCACGCTGCAATTACAGTAATTATGAGTTTCCAGCTCCAAAAGCATTCTCAGTCAAACTCGTTATTACCTGGCGACATTTTCAGAGCTCAACACTGTGATGTTATAAACGAAAAAACATCTCAGAATGGGGTAGCTGCGAGTATAATATCAGAATGTAACTCTATAGCTGTCAATTATAAACATTATTATTTTTTTGTATCATTAATCACATGATAGTTTCATGTTTTATTTGAAAGATGTAAAGGTCTTTTGTGTGTGTTTCCATAGAAACAACAAATTCCCGAATGCAAGAATGTAAAATATTAATCTTACATAAAGGACCAACTGAAAGTGAGAAAAATGATTCACAAAAAAAAAAATCACATGAAATTTGCGTTACAAGTTACACATTTATGAAACTGATATTGCTGCAGTAGTCTTCATGTACGTCTACTTCAGAAGGTTAATTCCAGTACTCTCTTTGGTGCTTTCCTTTAAACCTGTCTTTGGTATTTGTATGAGGAAGCTGACCAGCATTTCATTCTTTAGCCGAAGGTTGTCTTTGTAACAAAAACTACGTTAAATTTATAACGATGATAAGGTTGGGCAGTTATGACTTAGTATACAAAAGACACTACACTGTATATGAGTGTATTAAACACACACACGCACACACACACACACACAAACACTGCACAGTTTCAGTTCAGGACACACAGGAAGGAGAAGGAAATCCTGAGGTTTAAATTAGCAACAGACAAAAAGTCCCCAATAATCACACAATGGACTACAAAAAGAGTCCTCTGTGTCAATCTCAGTAAAAGAGGTGTGTCCTATGTATGTCAGTCCCGGTCTCTATGTAAACTCTTCAGTTTACTTTATTAACAGCGTCTGTCACGTCAATTTTATGTACTTTACTCAGATAATAAAACTCGCTCTTATTTAGATTATATCACTCCCTAATTTTTATCTCTTGTTATAACTCGTTTTTGGAGACTGTTATTTAATTACTGTTGGAAGTGTGTGTGTGCGTGTGCACGTGTGTGTGTGCATGTGCGTGTGTGAGTTGGTTGCATAGGAAGAGTCAGCTCTGTGTTTTCGTAAACAGCGCTAAGAATTACAACAAGGTTCGTCATGCCAGGCATGTCAGAACAGCAGGAGGGTGTACTGTGTAGTACGGCTCATTAACACACCTTTCACAAGGAGCGTTAGTGCAACTGGAGTATAAAAGTGTGTGTTTGAGCAAGATTTTTTAAATATTTCGCATCTGGTGTGTTTCCTGCTTTGTCATCTCAGTAACATGCTCTTCAAGAAGACACACAGGAGTGTATTGTTAGCGTAGTGTGTATTACTGTACCAATCAGAGGTGTTCGGTACATCGCACTCCATCTCACTAGGTCCCAGTTTGATAAAAGTGTACATCATCTGCAACAGGAAGTAAATAGGGTTTCTGGAACTGCAGTCCAGCGGCTGAAATCTGCCATGGTCCCTCCATTGGAAACGTACCCAAGGCTAATAGTTGTGCTTCCACTGTAGGAACCTTTACAGGAACCCAGGAACTTTTCAGTTCCTGCTCTGACTCTCCTAAATAGTTCCTGAAGTCACTGCTTCTGCTTCTGGAACTGTCTTGAAACATGTCAAAGTGACTTCAGGAACTATTTAGGAGAGTTCCAGAAGCCTTTCAGCAGAGTTCAGGAACCCTCTGGCTGAGATACTGAAGCCATTCAGATGATGTTCGAAAGTCTCTACAACAGCTCTACAACAGCGTTCTGTAAATGTGTGTGTGTGTGTGAGCGGTGTGTGTGAGGGGTGTGTGTGTGTGTTTGCTGCTGACCTTGACAGGGAGTTGAACCCCAGCCTCCTGTCTGCTCAATCCATCAGTGAACTGCTTCAGAGCAGAGCTCAAATGAAACGCACCACATGTCTGTCCAGACGAGAGCACAGTGAAATACGACACTGTAGTAAAACATGAAAAAGCACAGGTGGAAGCATGAAGCCAAAAACCTCACACAGAAAAGGTGGAAGATAAGAAATACAAATTATTTTCATTGTGATAATAATCAGTGATACGATATGTGAGGAATAAAACACACCAGGATGTGCTGTTATAGAACAATAATCCGTGACCACCATGAAGTGGATTATCTTCCTATAACAGCACTTCAAGGAATGTTTTATTTCTTTTACACCACAGCACCACAATTTGCCAACAATTTCCACAAAACAACTTAGTTCTTGTCCTCACTTACGTTATAGCAGCAGTCATTCCTTCACCAGCCTCTCTGTTTTTCTCTGTCTTTAACTCAGTACCACAAAAAGAATCGCAGCTTGTCATGTTACCGAGAAAGCACAAAGCGTAAACTCCTCTGCCCTGAAGATGTCAGAAAACTTCAAGTTCCAGCTTTACCTCTGACACTGGAGACTCCTTCCATAAATGTTAAATAAACAACTCCCAACACCATCTCAACAAACGCACACATTTTTAAAATCTGTTTATGTGGAGCATAAACAAGTCCCTGTGAATGAGCTGTTACTATAGAAACGATAGCGTATCACAATAAGCGCATTAATATAAATGTTGTTGAATGTCTGCGAAACAAGTTAGTTCCTGTTATCACTTACGTTACAGCAGCTATTAACAGTGATCCAACATGGCTGCCTCCAGAACGTTCAAGAAGTTGAGCTGTACAGTAAAGTTATTTGGTTTATGGTAAATTTTTACAGTAAACATTTTGCGTGATAAAGACTTCCATTAGTATTTAGCTACATTAGCCTTGTAGCTCCAAACGTGTCATGGCCAATCAGCTACATTTGGGATAAAGGGGAACATTGCTGAATGATTTCTTGAATTTGGCTTAAAAAAAAAAAAAAAGTTAGTGATTCCATAAATTCTCTTCAGTGGATGAACATTTGCATGAAAGTCTGTAAAAATGGCAGACAGTGCAGTCTGAACAGTCAGAATTTCTAAACATTTTATATCACATTACACAGTGAACACAATTAGACAATGGGAATTCTGTGGAATATCTACACAATTCTCTGGAAATGTTCACACTTCCCTCTCCAAGAGATAATCCTGAATTTCCCAGGAAATGTATTTTTACCACACAGCTCTGAGAAGAAGGCTTGTATGGAAATTTCTTAACAGATAGTCCGTCAGGAAATGACCTAACTGTCTAACCAGGTTCAGGATCAAATGTTTGATTTATGCAAAATTATGCCATTTTGTATCATTTGTATTATTTATATAGCTTCTGTGTAATGTATTAGCTAATCACATCCTTTCAATTGGAAATGCAGCCTAGAGAGCATGTTCACTTTTCCTCTAGTTAGCTAGTTACAATACTAGCTTACAGCCAGCTTGTGTTATCATGATTTCAATTTATTATTGAAATTTTACTGATGGACAGCTCAATGATTATTAGATAAAATTACTAATCCCTCATTTTACAAAAGAAATAACTCATTTTGCATTTTAATTATTGTTTTAGATTTAATTAAATGCAAATATTTTAAGCAAAACTAAGTAAATTAAATAATCTATTGGCTAAATGTTCAGTTATTCCAGTAATGTGGTTGATCTCTCTCTCTCTTTCTCTCTCTCTCTCTCTCCCTCTCTCTCTCTCTCTCTCTCACACACACACACACACACACACACACACACACACACACATTCAAATCAGAATTTAGGCTGGAAGTTTACTGTAAGCACAGTACTGGTGTTTCTAATTTGACCGTATGTAGTTCCTGGTAACATGCAAAGCATAAAATAACATATCACACACACACACACACACACATACACACACACACACACAGTGTTCTATTTCTGAATGCACTGTTGCTGTGTGTAACGCAAAACAAAAAAATAAGCCAGAACCCTAAACAGATTAGAGACAGACTGAGTGCAAAAAACACACAACACACAAATTATATCAGACTTTATTTATTTATTTATTTATTTTTTAATGTATTGATACAGATTATGAAATATGCAGTTAAAACGATGACATATTCATTGGGATTGATGGATATAGAAGCCACGCCTCCTTCCTTCACTGATACTGAGATATAGAAGCCACGCCTCCTTCCTTCACTGGTACTGATAGATGCAGAAGCCATGCCTCCTTCCTTCACTGATACTGAGATATAGAAGCCACGCCTCCTTCCTTAATTAGTGCTGATAGATGCAGAAACCACACCTCCTTCCTACATTTGGACTGATAGATAAAGAAGCCATGCCTCCTTCCTTCTTTCCGTACCAGCTCAGGTTGTTTGGATACTAACCTACTGCAGTGCATTATGGGATTCTTGTTCTCTGTGCTTTCAGGTACAATTATAAAACAGCAAAACTGTCAAAATAGTGCACTTTGTAGTGAGCAGGGTATGACTGTGGACATAAGGACAGTTCATGACCTGTTATTAACCTGCTACGAGGTGTTTGGTATCAGCTGTGTGTGAAAGCAGTCTCACTATCTGCTCCTGGCATCCGGAACATTCCCCAAACGCACTGATGTGAATCAGGAATGTGACGTAAGCCGCACACACACACGCACACACACACACACACACGCACACACGCTGAAAACAAAGTGCAAAGTTTGTGCACCTTTACCAACGAGACATTTAATGTAAGTTCATTAAGATGGAGTTTTTAATGTTACAATATTAATAATGAAATAATTAAACTATATTTCTGAATGTGATATAAATGTTGACTCTTATTCCACTTTGTATTCAGATTTGTATTCACTTTGGTTTCGATTTTTTCTGGCTTCGGCTTCCCAAACTGCTTCACCTACTTACGTCTAAAATATTAGAAATATTTGAATAATGCCAAACATGAGTGTTATGTTAAGCATCTGAGATCATACAGCAGATTAGTTCAGAGATCGGACTCATCTGAGAACTGAGCTGATGGGCGTGGCCTAATATTCTAAGGAGCATGCTTGATCGACAGCACTCCGGCTGAGATGCCTGTGATGCCTCTCAAGATAGATCACAGACCCAAATGCAAAATGTTTTTCAAAGTTGCTCAGACTTTTAATAAAAGCTCTGTGGGTGGAAGGATTGATATCAGCCTTGTGATTGGTGAGAGTAAAGCATGTGCAAGTTTTATCCAACATTAGCTGCGCTCACTTTACATCACACGGGGATGAATTTTGACAAAGTACACTGGAATGTCACCATTTAATCATATCTTTTCTCACAATGTGTACTTGACACAGAGTTGTGTATCACACATGCCTCTGTGATACGTAATGTACGGGAAGGATGTAAAAAAACATTTTCACAAAACTTTTCAGTGACCTGGTCGTCACTTCTGCAAACATGGCGGCTGAAGACAGTAAAGTTACAAAACCATGAAAAAGAAACACAGACTGTTATGACTTAGAGTGAATGAAACGAGCAGTTTAACAAGTCAATGATTTAATATTGGAAAAAGTAAAAGTGTCCATATCAATCAAACAAGGGGGCGGAGCCTACCACACATTCTCTGCATACTGAAAAAGGGTGTTTGCCAGCATGTTCTGCGATAAGTACGCATTCTTGAAGTTAGCGGGGCGTGGGGTGAAACAGCACTTTTATGGGGGGTAGAACATGTGCATGTAAACACAAGCACACTTATTTTAAAAGCACAGTGATTTCCTTTAACATCATGAGATAGTCACAGTGTTGGTTTGGTTTAAAAAACAGAAACAATAGATGCTGAAAGATCAAGTAGTGGTGTTTTAGTGAACAGTGACTGTAGCGTTCTTCAGCAAAAGACTCAACCTCCAACCGCTCAGCTAACAAAGTGCATCGGATAAAAAGCCAATGCTGAATGAAAACAGTCAACGTGAATAATATTATCCGGCATTCGTACTCCCTGTCCCCCAAAACAGATAAGGAACGGAAAGCAGGAGATGACCTTCACACGGTTAAACATCAACTCCGTTCAGTTATCTGTGTTTTGGCTGTGACACAAATAACCACGTTTCCTCACATGAGTTCAGCGAGCTCTGCTCAGAATTAACCTGTTTCTTAAGAATGCCTGAGAAACTCATCACTGACAACAAACAAAATATCAGTATATTTCTGATGTACAATACACAACTTTCAGAAGCCAAAAACACTCTTTGGCTTTGATCTATGCATAAATTCACATACAGTTAACATGTTTAAAATGTGATATTGTGTAATTACTGCAGTCATACACTGTCAGGTGTACATGCCATAGTACTGGTCATTTCTGTTCCCGTTGTAAATGTCTCTAAGGTATAATAATGGCGAATTAAAGGTATAAAAGACGTACTGGTGAGATTGCACCATGAACTGTACAGTTATGTACTGTTTTATTTATCTATCAGAGAGAGTAAAGGTTTTTCCAGTGGGATTGATTTAGGTGGAAAATCAAACAGCATTGAAGGGAATCATGCAGCATTTGAGTTAACTCGGAAGTCTGAACTTTTTACTGAATTACATAGTTTTGGAGTTCGGCAAGTTTGAGCTACAAAGTGAGGAAAAAACATAGACGCCTCAATGAGAGCATGTTTTGTTAGCAACAAGCCAGCCAGCTAACATTAGTGATCATGATGTATTCACTGTTTCAAAAGAGCAAAATGTATAGTCAATGTTATAGATTTGGCCAAATAATGGGTCCATGCTGATTGATCTGAAGTAAAAACCCAGTAAAACTAGTGACGTTATATTTTATTCACTGTTGAGAGTCAGAAATTCTGAGTTATGAGCTTTAGCTGAGTGCAGCAGCAGGGAATGTGGATTGTGTCCTCAATCCTTGTTCTGTGAAATTTACACACTTCCTGCCCTAATTCACACACAGCATGGTGATGTCATGCCTCGCTCCAGTTTTATGCTTCTGGCTCCGACTTTAGCGGGATGTGAGATTCATAATTCATAATACACAATCCAGACCACTGGCTCTCACTGAGCATTTCATTCAACCAGGTTCAGATTTCAACACTTCCCCCGTCTTTGGCTGCGTTCGGGGTCTGAAAATTGTTTCCGTCACCTTTCCCAAGTCCCAGGTTACAGATGATAAAAATACACAGAAACAAGGAGTCTGTTTAATGTACAGCACTTCTAAAGGTTTTGGCCCCTGGTGGTATCAGTGCTGAATAAATATTTAAAGAGAGCAGGTCTGGTTTGTGTTATTGGTCCGAGCTCTAATGGAGGAACGTGTTAGAAGCTCAGGCGTCGGATTAAAAAAAACCCAGCTCAGAACAAATCACACCACAAGGAGTTCAGACAAAGTTCCTGTAGATTACACATGACTCACGGCACATCCTCGCCCTCACACCGCCCCGCTCCTGACTGCGCTAATTGGAATTGGCACGTGCAGGATTTGTCTGTTGCCATTGGCAAAAAGCTAAACATTTACCTCCTCCTTCCCAGCTGAATGAAAGTGTTTATGGTACAAAACCCACAGCCATGAATCAATAGATGAGCTAAGCGCTGAACACTAACTCTCCTCTATCTCTGCTCAGAAAACAGAACACACAAACGTCTGCGCTCTAACGTGAATCATAATTCTTTAGCAAGACTCCATTATTCAAGTGTGTTCTTACAGACTGAGAACAGAAAGGATGATAACACACACTAAACACTGTGTGTCAGGTGTGTACGGAAGTCATCATTTCACTAAAACATATGGCGTCATAACATTTTTCATTGTTGGTGTCATGGCCTCGTCAGAGGTCACACACGATTTTTAAAGCTAATTTCAAAACACTTTTAGCTAGAAAGATTTAGCTAACATAATTAATGAGATTAACGTAAATATTAACGTTGTTAGTGTTCTTGTTGGGCCGTGGGAAGGTTTGAGCTGTTTCTAAAATTAAAAACGATGGAACACGCAACCATTAGATGATAATATTAATTGTGTTCAAAGTCTGAAAGTAAACATGGGACCCTGGAAACATAACCGGTACAAATATAAGCATATTTAGGACTTATGTTATTAGATTTGAATTTAATTGTAAAAAGACAGAGAGAGAGAGAGAGAGAGACAGAGAGAGACAGTAGCAAGACAATAATATTAAGCATTTTATTTAGTAATTGATTACATTAGGTACATTGGTTCATTGTTCATTCTTTAATTAAAATTATTTAATTGATGTGTTTTAGTCAGTCCATCACATTGTGATGCTGAAAACAGTTATTACTGATGACTAAACCAAAAGGACAAAAACTAAAACCTAAATGTTTTGGATTAGCACTGCAGTATTAGTACTGCAGCAGCGCCATCTGCTGACCTGGTTGGAGAATTAAAAATAAAAGATATTTAATTGAAATTGCGTGGAGTTTTTCCTAATAATTAACCAACACATCTGAGGTAAATGTTGATATTCTTGATGGTTTTGTCTTGTTTTCACCATCACTGTGCATTTATAACAGCATTTTAACAGCTACATGTAGCGGTACAGCAGAACCCCTTGTAGTTATGTTAGCAATTGATGCTAAGTGTAATTAAAGTATGGTTTTTAGCCAAATGGCGTCTCTTCTTAATAAATAAACTACACATCTGAGGTAAGTGTTGATATTCTTGATAGTTTTGTCTTGTTTCCAGAGTCACTGCGTCTGTATAACAGCATTTTAATAGCAATTTGTTAGCTAGCTAAACCATTAGGAAGTTTAGCTCAGCAGCCATTTTCCTAGTTGCCTAGCAACATTGTGTCCACGACTTGAGTAGTATTGTGTCTTTAACTGAGTTCATGTTCCATGTAAACATTTTTAATGGAAACCTTTAGGATTCTGATGGAAACCAAGAGAGAATTTCCTATTAGTTCCTATTATTTTTGTAATGTTTTTTTTTTCCAGTGACTCTGAAGCACTAAGTATCATGGGAAATGTAGTCCTACAGTTTGTGTGAGCGTGGTACCACTTTGTGAGGTTATTTATTAATAAAGTACAGTATGGGAGCGTGTGATTCATGACACATGTTCTCTAGGCATCACGGGAAAAGTGTGGTCATGTGATCATTTGCAGACGGTGCGCAGGTGCTGCAGCTGAGCGAGGTTAATGCTGCTTCCTCCGCACACGATGACGACCAGCGGGCCGAGCGGTTTGCGTAGACGACCTTCGTCCTGCAGCCGCTGTATCACGCTACTGTACACTGCGGCTAGCGACGCTGCACACGCTAACTCCACTAACACACGCTCTTCATCTTCACATGCGCAAACACACACACACACACACACACACAAAACAGCCAAGAAAATTATCATATATCATAAGTATATATAATATTGATGCTTGGTGCTAACATAAACAAAACTCTGTTTTTTATACCCACTAGCAGTTAATCTAACTAGGTAACTAGCTAATCTTAGCTAGGTTAAAAATTTGCTGTTATCACTAACTAATTAATGACAGCTAATACAATTCAAAGTTTTAGTTAGTTAAGTAGCTAATCTTAGCCAAGTTAGTGAGTGGTTAAATTTTTTTAGTTAGCAACAGTAGCAAAGTATGTTAGCTAGCCCTATATTTGATTATTAGGGAAAGAACACAGAAAACACATAGCTTATTATAGGGTAAGACAAAAAATAAATGTAAACACATATTACCGAGAAAGAGCTCCACTGCCTGTAGAGCCTGTCGATCAGTCACTAGTTCAGAGATGACGTTGGGTCTTTTGCTGTATTCGAACGCTTGACTGCACACCGTCTTCGCTCCTAAACATTTAGCCTCGCTAATAAATGAAATAAATCAACACAAAGAATATAATTTAGACACACAAAAGTGCAGTAGTGTGTAGTTTCACAGACCCAGACCCTTGAGCTGAAGCCCCAGGTTGGGAGGAAGAAGCTAGCTAACTAACATTTCCAGCTAGTATACTTCTATATCTCAGCTAGGTTTTCACTTTAACCACAGGCTATCTTAGTTGTTGTTAGCTAAGTAATTTTCACAGCTAAAAGCTAACTAATTATTAGCTGTAACTTAATGTTTACAGTTAACTTAGCTATTAATATGGTTAGTAACAAGATAGTTATCTCTATATAGCTAGCTATTTGACATTATCTAATTAACATGAACCACCAGCTAACTTGTCAGTAGGTAGCTAACTACAATTAATGACAGCTAACTAATTTGGCTAATATTATCTAACTAACACTTAGCTAGCCTACAATAGGTAGGTAAATGACAATAACAGCTAATATCATAGCTAAATTAACTAAATGTAATTAATTGCATACCTAACCTTAATAGAAACATCAGCATTAAATAATTTTCTTCTGATGTCACTCAAAACTCTTACAACTTACAAAATGTGAGCATTAAAACCGTGATTAGAGTCGTTTTTTACCTCGTAATGTCTGGTAAAGTGACTAAACGTCCGGCTTTTACGGCTGCATTGAGACAATCTGCTCCCACAGTCTCCATACAGAGGATCGGGACGTGACCCCAGCCGACTTCATCAAGGCCCTGAACGACTCCGCAGAAAAGTCCTCCACCTCCGACGGACAGAACCACGGCACCCGGCTCACACGGCAGAGCCGCCTTCAGCTCGTGGACCAGACTGGAGTGACCTTTCCTGAAGAAACGTCAGGATTTCTGTCATAACCATGTTCGCCAGCATGACCAGAGTCAGCGACTTAAGTTCAAAAGTTATGCTAATATTTATGCAGGGAAAGTTCCTCATATTCAGAATTGGGTTATGCACATGCCAATGTTGTTTTTCTTAGCATAAATCACCTGTGTGTCGTTCACACATCTGAGGTGTCAAGATGTTTCTGTGTAGGAGGGGTTCTGTTCTTCAGAGACACTCTTAATACTATTAATTATGATATATTTAGATTTAGAACAGAACAGATTTAGAGAGCACCTCACCAGATCAGAGGATGGTCAAATGGTGGCACCAAGGTGAGGTTTTCGCTTTCAGCCAGACGAAGAGCCTCTGCGTTTGCTTCATCCCACACCTGCTCGTATCATGTGCAGGAGGAGAGCATGTTGAGAACATGTAAATGTTGGGTGCATCTCATACAGATAGTGCATTAGGACATTTGCTAATTTCCTCACCTTACCCACGACTCGCACACTGGCGCCGTGATCCTGCAGTTTCTCCACCACCAGCATTGGCGAGGATGAAGGCACTACGATGGTGGCCGGGATGTTGAGCTTGCGTGCTGAATACGCTGTAGCCAAGCCTGCGTTTCCACCTGCATTCAGCATTTACAGCAACAACACACTCTTCCTCAACATGAAATAACCTCAATCCTGATTAAATCCACAGCATCAACACACACTTCCTCAACATGAAATAACCTCAATCCGGATTTATAGAAATTCCAGAGTGTTTGGCTGCTATCAGAGCTCTAAATCACTTTTAATTAATAAATAAATAAATAAATAAATAAATAAATGCATTATTTCACTACATTGAACCCACCTGAAGAACAGATTACACCGTTTGACTTTGAACCTGCAAGCTTAAAAAAAAGAAAAAGACGATGAATTGTTTTGTCATGAGGTATATTTTATTATATAAAGCTTTTAATTAAATATTTGAAATATATAATAAAGACATCACAAAAGTTTATATACAGTAAACTATAAATATGCTACAGTTTAAGTTCATTCTGATCTGTTTTGATAAATCACCTGTAGTATAAGGAGGTGATTACGTCACTTTGATCCCCTCATTCAATTCGCTGTTATACATTTTCACAACTCACTTTTAAGGCATATCTGGTGATTCATGGTTCCTTAACAACCCTTAAATTATACATTATATCCACGATGTTCGATATTTTGCTTATATTTGCTTTTTGAGTTAAATTTGAATGCGTTTTTCGCCCATTCTACTAGTACAACAGAGCTGTAAAAACTACATTTCCCATGAACACCCGCTGCCCTGCTTGGCTAGCGACTAGAACCTTCGCTCTCTAGTTAGCTTCATAGTTAGGTTTACAATTATTTTTTTTATGTATTTAATTAATTTATAATATTCTAAAAATGTAATAAAAAAATAAAATAAATAAAAAATAAAAAAACTAACTATCGTTGTCTTTGGCCGTCGAACTCGTTGGGTAAGTGCTGCGTAAGCGCAATACCCGGATGAGATGGCGGTATCTGATTGGTGTAGAAGTGGCGTTACTTCCGTGTTCCGTGCTGACGGTTATACAGGAAGACAAAATGGACTACAAAAATATTTAAGGGGGAAAAAAATGCAGATATGAATTTAAAGCTGAGTAATGGTAAACAATTTCTAAATTTCGCAATCGTTGACGTTGTTACACGCGTCTATTTGGCTAAATGCATTGACGTGTCTGTGCATCCCGGTGAAGGAGGTGTTCATTTCCACTCACCTGTTGGATCAGGTGTCCGATCCCTCTGATTTTAAACGAACCGGAAGGTTGGGAGCTTTCCATCTTCAGATAAACGGGGGAGCCGAGGCGCTTGGACATGCTAATGCTCTCAATGAGAGGAGAGTTCATGTGAAATCCCTGCAGGTCCGACATGATGATGATGATGATGATGATGATGATAGACAGACAGAGTCCCTCTAATGCACACTACAGAAATAATGGCAAATCCTGTTGCACTTCCTGCTGAAAAAAGAAAGAAAGAAAGAAAGAAAAGCACCTTAAGGGAACATACTGTACCATGCAGGTCCAAACTGGTTTTGTTCAGGCTCACACTGAGCTGTGGTGGTTTAACTGGTCCAGACTTGCACCATCACACATGATGCTAGAAACCATGTCTGATGATCTACACTGTTTTACTCCCAGCTCAGAGCACCAACTACTTAAGATTAATGCGTGATCTTAATGTTAATAAAACAGTTTTTCTGCCTACCTTCAAGCAGCTGCAGTGAGATCAGAGTATAAAACTGCAGCTTGCAGAGGCATTTAAAATCACGGCTGCTTTCTCAAGGTCCAAAGGTTGTTTATCAGTGACTTACTGATTACCACAGCAAATGCATGATCAGCAAAAAGAGAGACTCACCATTAATGTGCCGACATCAAAGGTGCAGTCAGTGATTTTTTTTTTAATCCAGGAGCTCTAATCATCATCGGCGTCTTCAATCAGATATCTGCTCAGAAGGGAAAGTCCAATCTCTGTGTAATTACATAAAGTGTAATGTAGAGCAAGAGAAGCCCTTTTTCAGTTGGAATAAATTCTTAATTTGAGTATAAAAGTCAAACTCAGTCCACTTATGTTCATTTCTTTACATATTTTTTCATTTCATATATGATTTAAAATGAGTCATTTGATTCGAACCTCAACCAAAATGCTCAAATATCGGATGCGATGATCAAAATCAGGTCATTCATTACAATTAAAGCATAATTAATTATATATTAATAGAATTAACTGCATACTAAAGTAATAAAAATAATAATATAATTATACAAAATGAACAGGCAGTGACTCTGACGGATCGCATTGTGAGAATGTCTTTATTGTGCACATTTACATGGCATGTGGCGTGAATGATGTCGCAGATTCAGATTCAGATTCAGGCCTGTTACACTGCATTATTATGATCTCTGATCATTATTATTATTTGCTCCCAAGTACATCACCCATACACCAGAACCCTTAAAGCATTTCATCTTGTCTGTGTTATAAAGAGCTTTTAAAACCAAGGAGGTGATCAGTACAACATACAAAACAATTCAGGCTAAATTACATTTTATTAACACCAAATGTAAACAATCGGCTGAGACGCAGTCGGTGTCTGGGGTTTGCTTTGTTAGTTTTTCACTTCAGCTACAAGGCCACCAGTTTAGCATCAAACATTCTGTAAAAGACTCTGCTTTCTGCTGTTTTATGAACCTGAACAATGACTTTCGTGGCGAGCGTGTGATGATACGCTAAACTGGAGGCTGTAGCTACATTATCCTCGTGGCTCCAAGGCAAACTCATACAAGCAAACTTTTACACACCAAACACGACTCGGCTGTTCATGTACATTTGGCTTTGACGTATAAATGCAGGTGTGTACAGCTTTTATTTTTCCTCCTGGATGGAAAGCACAGACTTTTAACATATTTCACGACTTTACTGCCACCATCGCTTATTTAAAACGTACGATTTCTCATCTCTTATACCGCCACGACCGCACACACAAACTCTCCAATATTTCCTCTGCACTCTTATTTCAATGTCTCTTTCTCTGCACTTTCTAGCTCCTTCCTTCTTTCCTTCCTTCCTTTCGTCGAATCAGCTGCTCAGTAGACGACGATCTGAGTAGACAGCGTCCTTGAGTCTTTCCTTTGTCCAACAAAAATACACAAAGCTCTCTTCCTCAGCTGTCTCAGAGTGTCATCACTTTCACGTCCCACAAACACACACCAGTACAAAAGGAAACAGGAAAACTGGTGTGTTTTCACCCGACAGACATCTGGGTGAAAGGGAGCAGGGTTTTTTTTAAAAAAAAAGACCCAAATATGATCCATTTTGCAGGCTGAAAATGGAGCGCTGATCACCAAATCTCTTCTGGCAGATAAATAAATCCAAGCTTCAGTCTCAGCTTCTAGCTGCCACGCCCTCTTCTTATCCTGGTGGCACTAAAAGATGAAAATGGGGCAAAATGTCCAGTTGGGGCTCCTGTCCATCGGGGAGTGCTACGCCAGGGACCGCTGCCGGGGTTTAATCCTCGGGTACAACTGTGAAAAAAAAATAGAGAAAATAAATAAAGATTGATTCTAATATCCTTGGTACAGCAGCAGATAAAGTATCAATCACAGTACGGGGGGGTGTGGCCTCTGTGTCAGGTCCAGTAAAGGAGGTGTGGCCTCTGTGTGTGTGTGTTTGTGTGTGTGTGTGTCAGTCACAGGTGGATTTTTCGTGCTCACCCCAAGCAGGTTTCGGGGAACGTAGCCCTCCTTGTCATTATGTCTGGCCCACCACCACTCAGTCTCACTCTCGTCTCTGCGCTTCAGCACCGTTAAAGCGTCTCCATCACGGAACGAGAGCTCGTCTGGACTCTGAGCTTCGTAATCCCACAGAGCGTAAACTGTCCCCTTATTCATCACCCCCAACTTCTCCTGCACACCTGAGTGCACCAAGCACAGATTTTATTTCATCACTTCATCCCTATTATTCAGTCCATTTCACTCCTGTATTTTCCTCATATTTGTCTCTATTTCATTTTTGCTTGTTTTAAGTAACTCATTATCTCTTTGAACTCTTTGGAAAGGCAGATATACCAATTCAGAAATCTACAAGATGAAACTGTTTCACTCTACTGTAGTGATATTTATTATTTTTAATCAAAACTTGTAGGGAGTGTGTGATAAATAAGGAACAAAACACTGTGTGTGGTGCGGTTATAGTAAAATAATCAATAATGGGATGATGTTATAAAGCAGAGTTACCACTCTGAAGGGTTTTATTCGTCTTATTCCACAGCAGTTTGGTATAATCGGTATACTTGGTAGGCTTAAATTATGTGGCATCACAACTAGTTGAAAAATTTAAAATTTCAGAAAATTTCTGGAAAGTATGAATGTATTCACCTAAGAGGTGAGTGTGATTTTTAGAAATCAGGAACCCTAATTAGCAAAATAAACCTGACTTGTTAAAAGAGACTGATTCTAAACTGAGAAGTTTCCTCATTTCTCTCACCGTAGAGAAACTGCGAGCACTGCACGTAGCCGTTCTCCATCTCCTCACACTTATCCGCCGCCGTCTCTACATCGCTGATAGTGGTGGCGAAGATGGCCGCCCCTGACTCCACCAGGAGCTTACACAAATGTACGCTGTTACACGAGGCGGCGCAGTGCAGCGGCGTCCTGTTACATGCAACAGACATTCGTTTACTAATACGTTTTAATTTACTCTAATAAGATATCGCTTCATTTGCATTGTAGTTTGTACCATCCGTCACTGTCTGCTGCATTGATGTTCACTCCAAAATCCAGCAGGAACTTCACGATGTGATAATGACCAGCGCACACGGCGTTGTGGAGCGGCGTGATGCCTTCATCATTCGGAGTGCTGGGGTTCTCCACCTGAAATAAAACCCAAAAGGAATAAAACGCTTGTTGGGGTGGGGTGATGAAGCAGAGTTTCTCTTATACAATTACAATCTGTATTTATTAAAGAACTACACGTCATACTGTTTATTCATTTAAAGCTACATTTAATGTTCACAAAGCAAGTTACTTCCTGTTCTAACTGACACTATAGCAGCAATAAACAGTCGTTCCTTCACCAGCCGCTCTTTCTTCTTTCTCTTGAAGGTAATAATTAAAAAAAAAAATACAGCTTGTCATGTTAGTGAGAAACCGCAAAGCATAAACTCGTCTATCCTGAAGATGTCGGAAAGCTTAAAGTTACAGCTTCACCTCTGACTGTTACAAAGCACTGACACTGGAGACTCCTTCCATACATGGTAAATAAACATCTCCTTACAGAAAACATCAGCATATCAACCATTACACACCACTTCTAATCCGTTTTTGTGGAGCGTCCTCTGTACAAGTCCCTGTGAATGAGCTGTTACTATAGAAACAATAACGTATTAATATAAACCTGTGATTTGCAGCTGCGCTACTGTCAGAGCTGAACACCTTCTCTTCTGACCAATCACAATCCAGAATTCAACAGTGCTGTGGTATTAAATAATTTAACCCCCAAAGAAGCTAATGGTTACTGGGAACATCAACCATTTGTAATTTCGTCGAGTTTGAAGTCATCAGATTTGTGACTCGAGTCCACACCACAGCGTCACTCGTGATTAATATTATTAATATACTAGTAGCAGTAATTGTTGTATTTTAAGGCTGTGTTGTACCTCATATATGATCCTCTGCACCAGGTCAAACTCGCCCTCCAGAGATGCGTCCAGGAGCAGCGCCAGCGGGTTAAACTTCACTCGGAGCCCATGACCCGTCCTCTCAGAGCCGGGCTTCTTCAGGTTCGTCCTCTTCACCTAGCATTTGATCAGAATAAGACAATGTGATTTATTCGCTGAATGAAAAATCAGCTTAATAACATTCACTCTTTTATTCAAGAGGTTCTCTTTTTCTGTGCAAGGATTTGAACTTACACACGTTAGATTGTTAATTAGAGGAGTTCATTCTTTTGATTCATTTGCTGTTTGTGCTGGTTTGCACATAATGAAATGAACCAAAAAGAAAAAAAGTTGCCTGAGGAGCATGTAGGGCTGAAAACATGCACGCTTTTATACACATCCAGTGTTTATTTCCTCTTTTGATTTGTTCTCTTGGTCTAAACCTCCAGATTCTCCACGTGGCATTTCTGCAGTGCTACAGCTCTGTTCTTTGGTTCAGTTTTCAGTTCAGTTTAGCAGTTAGGTAAAAAAAAAATCTACAAAAGTGCCCAAAACACAGCGGCATGTTTGATTCCCTTCCTGCAGTCAAGTCGATTCAGAGTCGAATCACTTTCTCACTGAGTTCCCTGAGTTCAAGCCCACGACCACCTCACTCAGACGCTCTCGGACCCGAGCGGGACTGTTGATTTCTCACCTAAAGAACCGCACTCAGGGGGAGAACACACTAAAGTTATGTGATAGCACCTGGAATCTTTGTATCACTAGCGATATTATTCTCCTAACGTCCTGGTGTAGCACTCACCTTGTTCTGCTCCGTGTCCTCTTTCTCCGCTGGCGTGGACTCTGCGTCTTCGTCTAACGACGACTGATTGTTGTTATGACTGTCCTCAGGACCTTCTTTAGGATCCGTGGTGTCTGTAATCTCCGGAGTTTCTGTATGATTAGCCTTTTGCGCCGGTTGATTCTCATTAGTGTCGGATGTCGGTGATGGTGCAGGCTCTGAAACAGGCGCTGGTGTTGGCGCCACGGCGGCTTTTATAGCTCCTTCCTTTACATTTCCATTAACAGAATCAACATCGCCTGCTAAATTAAGGGCAGTGTCTGGTTGGAAGAATGGCGTAACCGTTTCCATGCCACCAGCGAGCGTGTTGAAGCGTTGGTACAGAAGTTTCTGGATGTTGGGACCGTTCGGACCCTCAGGCTCGGTGATGGAGCTTCGCTTTTTAAGAGGACGAGGAGCGTTAGCGAGCTTCCTCCTCAGCACCTCCAGGTCGATGTCGCTCTGGTAGCGCAGGGGCGAGTGAGCCGGGGTGAGTTTAGTGGGGCTCAGGGGCCGAGGGATGTTCTCCACGCTGGGTTGAGGACTGTGGGTAATCTCAGGTTCGGACTCACGCTCCGAATCGTCTCTGGAGGACTGGAAGGGAACAGGGGACGAGGAGACAGAGCTTGGCAGCAATGGCTTTCCATAGACTGAAGACAGAAAAGGAAGCAATGTGAAGACAATAAACATTCTGTTAAACAAGGTTGTGGAGTTGTGAAGCGTGAAGTTTCCTGAGTTGTTTTTTTTTTTACACGTACCTGCTTTGACTGCAGCTCTGGTGCTGCTGCTTTGGTAGTTTTTGGCCGTTGGCTGCTGCAGGTACACGTGATAGATGGAGCTGGAGTTCATCGTAGCAGGACCTTTCCGAGGAGACTGAGGTCGTGACCCCCGGTCCGTATAAAACGGGCGAACCGCTGCAGCCAGAGGGGCGTCATTACTTCTCTCACTCGGGGGTAAGACGGGAGAGCCGGCCGAGGATGTAGGACTCGGAGGGACGGTGATCCTCTGCTGGATCTGCTGCGATGAGGAACCGGAGGATTTGTGCCAGGACAGAGTGCCTGGTGCTGAGCGGGGCAGAGAGTTAGTGGCACAGACGGTGGAGTGATGCCCCACGCTGGGGTACGTGCCGTAGATCGGGGGCGGATGTTTGGACAAGGTTGTTATAGTGCCCAGTACTTTAGAAGATCCCTGTAGCGGAGGAGAGAGTGTTGGAAGTGAGTGTGCATTCTGCTATATCATCATTTTATCACAGTCAGCTCCAGAATTACTGGCACCCTTGGTAAAGATAAGCAAAAAAGATTATTTACAAATATCTGTGGTTACATTTTATTTAAAGGTTAGATTTTTTTTTTCCAGTTAGATGCTCAGTGTGTTATTAAGTTTATTAACCACAAATATATTATTTCCACCATATTTTTTATCTATCTTTACCAAGGGTGCCAATAATTCTCAACATGATGATTCTCTGTGTCTTAAAGTCTGGATAATAACGGTCGGTTTCCATTTGGTCATTTCTTCTCCTTTGTTTACTAAAATGCTAATTATTTATCTTTGATTTTAATATGTTAGATTTAACTCTGTAATAATTTCTATCATTCTGTAGATCTCACCCTCAGGGGCAGCTGGAAAAACTGCCTACTGTAAATTTCATTACAAAAAGTAACGTTTGTAACACAAATTAACACAAAGGCAAAAAAATAAATCGAAATAAATAAATAAATAAATAAATATCAGTAAAAGTAAAATAGATCTAATGTTAAGTTACATAAGTAACACCATTAAGCAAAAAGAATTCTCTATTTGAAAATATTATTTAATAACTACATGGAAATCGATACTATATAATTAAATAAAAATAAAAATAATGTATCGCGTAATAATTTCATGAGTAAGGAGCGAAAGTGTGCAATCATCCACCGTGAATTCTTTAAGTTTAGGTTACAAAGAATTAAACTGTAGATGGAAGTGAATTTTTAATTGCTCTACTTTATTATAATATTATATAATTGATGTACTTTATTATAACATATACTAAGAGCTACGGATTATTAACGTAAATAAGGAAAGAAAGAAAGAAAGAAAGAAAGAAAAAAAAACATAACTCTGTAACTCCGTGTCATGCAGAGTTCAACGTCTCACCTTTTCACCGGCAGCCATTTTGCCCGGGTTCTGGCTCGTGTCCTTCCAGTCCGGGGCTTTGAGAGAGGCCATGTTCCAATTTGCATCGTTTGCTGTAAGGTAGGACGGAGCGAGAGAGGAGGAATGAGGTATAAACAGAAAGGGTAAAAATGTCCCGAGACATAACACACCTAAGACTAAACACTCGACGCTTAAGACTCCGCTAATCACGGCTTGGCGTGGAGTGTATTTGTGGTGCGTCCTCTTCTCAGATCAGGCTAAAGAGATTACAATGGTGCTCTGTTTATGTGTGTGTATGTGTGTGTATGTGTGTGTATGCGTGTGTGTGTGTGTGTGTGTGCGTGTGTGTGTGTGTTGACAAAGAGTGACACTTTCCCACTGACCCGGAGTCATCTCTTCTGATTTTGGCCTGAGCGTCGTCTCTACGCTATAGAGAAAATAATATTCAAAACAATATGTTCTTTACAGAAAATGTAATGTTGGAAACCTAAAAATTCATCTGAAGCCAAACAGTTAAGGTTAAACGTGTCAGGCTGTGACTTCGAGGATTGAGAGGCTGCTGTCGGCTTAATTCAGTGATGTAATTTGTTATAACCTGCTCACGGCCTGCCACAGAAATAAATCCAGTTACATAACAGCAGCTGCAGCCTCCATTGAATTCAGTGACCTTCTGAACTCCTGTGAAGTTTTTTTTTTCAGTCCAGTCTCACACAAACACTCAGGCTGTGTGTACTTCATCCGTGCTGAATAATACATAGAGCAGGTTTAAACACTCAAAACCATTGTACATACACACCAAGAAACAGAGCTTTTTCCTGAAACTAGGACTGGATCAGCGTGAACAATCCCCAGTAAAATAATCATCTGTTTGCAGCGTTCTGTTTTCAAACAGGACGACATTAAACCAAAAGCAAAAGAAGATGTTTTTTATCCTTCGGTCATTTATCATGATAATACAGAAACACCACTTCCTCTGCTTTTCACTTCTTTAAGAAGTAGGCCACTCTGTTCTTATCATATTTTAATCCCCGAGCTGTAACTTGTCCTTGTGCAGGTGTACAGGTGTATAATAAATATAGGACGTAACTGCAGTGTACTTCAGTGCTGACAGTGGCTGTAGCAGAAGTTCCAGAGAAGCAGGAGGTTTCAGACAAATGTCCTTCATCTGCTGTGCTTCTGAGGCTGTAGGAGGTGAAACCATGTAGTACTGGTTGTTGTTTTTTTTTTTGGGATGAAAGTTGGAACCTCTTAGAAATTATGTTGTTTCTCAAATGTCTTCTAATAAATATTTTTGCTAGCTTGATGACAGAACTGAAGATGCAAGAGACCAGTCAGTTGGCAAGTTCTACAATCATTGAACCAAGAACCACAATTTCACCTCCTACAAGCACTTTGCTTGCCTCCTGTTTCTCTGGAAACTTTGTGTTACTTTCTGCTACATCTATTTATATTCCCACATAGCTGAAATTCTGTAGCCTTCAGCATCCTTTGTCTCTCTAACTTCTCACCTCTCTCACTACCTCAGTAATGGAGTACCTATCCTGAGGATGTATAGTTGCTGTACCATGCTCTAAAATCTGCTCCTCCTGCCATACTGAATTGCACAGCCTCCTACTCCTGTGATCCTGAGAGCCACAAGTTGCTGCTTCCGCCAGCCTGAAGCCTACGAACGTCTTTTTCCAGCAACCTGAGGCCTACAAGGTCCACCTCCTGCCATCATAAGGACCATAAGTTCCTTCTTCTGCTATCATAAAGACCATAAGCTCCTAATACAGCCAATCTGAGGACCACAAGCTCCTTTTACAGCCATCACGAGGACCACAAGCTCCTTCTACAGCCAGTCTGAGCACCACAAGCTCCTTCTACAGCCAGTCTGAGCACCACAAGCTCCTTCTACAGCCATCACAAGGACCACAAGCTCCTTCTACAGCCAGTCTGAGCACCACAAGCTCCTTCTACAGCCATCACAAGGACCACAAGCTCCTTCTACAGCCAGTCTGAGCACCACAAGCTCCTTCTACAGCCATCACAAGGACCACAAGCTCCTTCTACAGCCAGTCTGAGGACCACAAGCTCATACAGCCAGTCTGAAGAGTTCACTAGTTCCTACTTTACTATCCAGAGGCACACAAGCTCCTACTCCATCCTACAAGCTAGTATTTCTGCATGTGCTGTTTTATTTAACAGTTAATAAAATATAATAAGTACCTCAGATGAGTGCAGGAACATCTTCAAGATTGTCAACTAAATCCTGTTGCCACACCTTATTCCTTCAGGTGTTAAAAATTCTGTTTTATTTCTGAATTGCCGTTCAAAACACAGAAATAGGCAAAAAAAAAAAATTTTTTTTCACTGTTTCTCCAACTACCACAGCTGTAAACTCACAGGTGGGATGGTCTCTGGGGTCAAGGGTCACCTCACGGTTCACTACGATGTCTAGGTCTGATACCTTCCACGGTCCCGTAGGCTTCCTCACTCTATCGTCGTCTGAGGTGGTGCACACACACCGATCCAACCAAAAAACCCCACGTACACACATACACACACACACACATTGACGATGGACAAGGGAAACAAATACAGGGAGTGGAGGAGGAAAGACATGACAGGATACAAAAGAAAATGTGTGTTAGACGGAAAAAAATAGTAAAAAAGGATGAATTCAAGCATGAAATCGGTGTGAGTAAAGTGTAAAGATGATGACAGGATGGAGTGGAACTTTCTGTCCCAACTTTCAAATAGGGGTCAAGATAAAAGGTGAGTGTTACTGACATGTTACATTAGAAAATTATGGAATAAATGAAAAGAACAGAAATTTGGAACTGACTAAGGAATCCATACGTCCGATATTAAATATCAGTATCATGATCAAATTCCCAATCTGACCAAGATGTAGAATCTGCACAAACTGTTGTAAAACTCTCAACCGTAACCTCTGAGATAGTTCAGAAAATTTCTGAAAGATGTGTGCGGATCGTCATCATAGCAACCGTCAGGATGTCAGCATCGAAGAACTGAAACACAGAGACTCACCTGATCTGGATCGAGTGTGGCTGATTTGAGCAGGAAGTGGGTGTGGTTTAAGCGTGTCAGGGGTCAAAGGGTAGCCTCCGTCCTGTCTCCCGGTCACCGTGGGAACCTGGATGTAGGGAAACACAGCTGCGACACGACCAGAGGTGATGGGAACAGACTGAGGGGACGAAGGAGCGCTCATCCGCCCTAACTGTGGAGGAGAGAGAGAGAGAGAGCGGATTAAACAAAGGTCTGAGGCTTCATTAAATCTTTAAAGTATTTCATTATTGGTGTAAAGTAAAATGTATCCTATTTATTTATTTATTATTTATTGAATAAAGGATTATTATTATTATTATTGTTGTTGTTTTTTGGTGGTTTTTTTTGGTTTGGGAAAGTCCTCAGAAGTATAGTAAGTGTGTGTGTGTGTGTGTGTGTGTGTGTGTGTGTGTGTGTGTGTGTGATGCCAGAAATCTAATTTTATTTCCACACCCCAAGTCAGGAATCTAAAATCATCCAAGACCTCTGACACACCCTAACCAGGACAGCTGCTCTTCCCATCTGTGTGCGTGTGTGTGTGTGTGTGCGTGTGTGTGTGTGCGTGTGTGTGTGTTTAATAATATAACAGTGAGTCTGATTTCCATTTGGCCCCACAATAACTGTATAAGTAATAAAACTCTGCGTGTGTCATGCTGTTATAGTAAAATAATGAGTGACGCTGTGGTGTGATGAAGCGAAGTTGATTATTTTCCCAAAACAGTCGTTCCCTCACCACCATCTCTTTTTTCAGCTTGTCATGTTACAGAGAAAACGCAAAGCTAAAACTTAAAGTTACAGCTTAACCTCTGACACTGGAGTCTCCTTCCATAAATGTTAAATAAACATCTCCTTACAGAACACTGTAAACTGTTTGTCTTTTTTTAAATTCTGGTTATAGATTTAGTTTTCGATTCTGTGGAGTGTTCTTGAGTTTTTGTTGCTTTAATATATAATATTCCCACAAACTGTAGCCTGTAAATCTGTAACTAAATTCTTTTATATCAGTGAAATAGTGATAGAGGAGTGTAAATAATATGGGCCAAGCCCAAATCATTGTTTATGATTATTGTCATGGTTACAATCGGTATCAGGGACAGTGAGTTAGAACTTGGATTAAATTTTTGTGGATCTACGCTAAAGGGCTTCACGATGTCAGAAGATAACACCGAGTGTCTGTTGGGTTTTAACACACTGTGACACACACCTCAGCTTTCTTCCTGTAGAGGCGCTCTCTCAGCTCCTCGATGCGTCGGTCCATCATGCTCACCTCCAGGTTGCGTTTGTTCAGCAGGTCCTTGTGCTGCTGGAGTTTACTGTTCTGCTCCTGATTCAGCTTGTTCCTCATCTGAGGGGCCAAATAAGTCAACACACACACACACACACACACACACCAGTCAAAGTGCTGTAGCATCTGTCTGCAGCAGATTTGTAAATGTTTGCTAATACATTAGCATGCTTGTTAATGACTAACTGAGCGTGCTCTGGCTTTGAGAGTCCAAACACACAGCCTACTGAAGCCACTGCGTTTCTGTCTGACTGAAACTGTTTAATATTTCATTTCCTATTTAACAATTCAACTGATACACTATTTTAATTCAACTTTATGTAGGCAAATCCATAGACTTGTTATATGTTATCAGTGGCTTGATGTGTGAAACATCCATTAATACAATGTGAGATTTCATTTTTTAAAACTGTGTTAGCTTTGATTAAAAAGAGTAATATTTACTCTTTTTAATCGAAGAGTGACATTTACAGTAGCCACGTCTCCTAAACTGGGACTGACAAAAACTGAAGCCACACCCCTTTAACTTGCTCTGACAGATGCAGAGGCTACCTGACAGAGGCCACGCCTTCTCAATGTGATTAACAAGCACAGAGGCCACACCCCCTTCACTTGTAATTACAGACACTGAGGCCACACCCCTTTGACTTGGTCTGACAGACACAGAGGTCATGCCTCCTTCACTGGACCTGAGATAGTCCATGTCACCATCATTTAGACTAACAAGTGTGAAGATGTATGTGTGTGTGTGTGTGTGTGTGTGTGTGTGTGTGTGTGTGTGTGTGAGTGTGAGTGAGTGAGTGAGTGAGTGAGTGTGAGAGAGAGAGTGAGTGTGAGAGTGTGTGAGAGAGAGAGTGTGAGTGAGAGTGTATACCTGCAGCTCCTGGTACAGTTTGTGGAGCTCCAGAGCGCTGCCCCCTGCAGGCTGTGACTCTGTAATGCGTTTGTTTCTCAGTTCCTCCAGCTGCTGTGTGAGCTGCTCCACCTTCATCACGGCCTGCTGTAGCTCCACCTGCTTCTCCTGGAACAGATTGCTCACATGCTCGATCTCTGCCGCTACACACGTACACACACGCACACATCAGAAAGTCTGAGTATTGTCCCACTGTTCTTTTTACACCAGAATGTAATCAGCATTGTGTTTAGCATTGTGCACTAAATGTGCAAGTGCATGAGTTGTTCAGCATCTCAAGCAGCCTTGCTGATGTATGGCACAAACAAACATAGTTTAGACCCAGGAAGGGGCGTGGCCTAAAGCTTGAGGTTAAAAGTGATTTAGATGACTGATAAATTATCACATTTAATACAGACTTCAAAGTGGAACTTTATTATCATCAGCATCACCTCCTGATTTGTCGTACAATTCCATCCCTTAACTTCAGGAGGCGTGGTATAAAGGGGCGGAGAGATACCACAAACTGCACTGAGGAAAAAAGTGATGACAAGATGGCGGCCCTCGGAACATTCCAGCGTTCAGCTACAGTGTGAGGTTTTATTCGTGTTTAATGAAGTGTTGTGATCATACACAGGTTTCCGTTGATCAGCTTGCTGTAGTCCACTTGCCCCCTCATGGCACGGATTTTCTTCAGCTTGGCCTCCTGACTCTCCACTCTCTCCCTCAGCCTCTGCAGTTTCTCCGATTCGGGCGTGGCCGGGCCCTGATGAGGATCCTGCTGCTTCAGATAGCGCAAACGCTGCTCCTGCACACACACACACACACACCCACACACACACACACACTTAAACACTTAAACACTCAAACCCTGGATCCTAGGGCTGTGGATGTCTCCTTCAAAACAATATAATGTGCAGTTAATTAAAAGAGGCGTGGCCTTTGTGTATGATAGAACCAGTGAAGGGGGCGTGGCCTCTTTTTCTGTCAGTCACAATGAAGAAGGCACATAATGAAAAAAGATAAAAACAGGGAATGTGTGAGTGTGTGTGTGTTTGAATAATGGAGAGAGAAATGTTTTTTTGCTGACTCATATACTAGTCTTCTCTAGAATAAACCGACACAAAGCAATGACACACACACACACACACACACATGCATTAGAGAATGAACAAAGCCATTTATATCACCACAGGATTGCTACTGCGGCTCTCACCATAAACACATATGCTAATGCAGCAATACAGATTCATAATGAGCACACAGACACACACACACACCCACACACACACACACACACACACACACACACACACACACATTAGCACCACAGATATCTCACACTGTCAGCTCCACAACAAACACATTTTTATTTCAGCACATACTAAAACACTACTACAGTTCTGACAAAATACATTTCTCAAACAAGATTCTTTCTTCACAGATATAAGAAAAAAAGATCACTGTAAAGCTTTGTGTACTGCAGAGCTCCATAAGTATTGGCACCTTTTATGATAAATAAGCAAACACCACTACAAACCGTTCCAAAAGTATTGGAACAGCAAAGTTTTTTGTTTGTTTGTTTTGGTTTTTTTATTTATTTTTTTTGCTATACACTGAACACATTTGGGTTTGAGAGCAAAAGATGAATACGAGATGATAGAACAGAATTTCCAGATATTTACATTTAGATACGTTAATCTTCGAAACTTCGAAAATGGCACCTGGAAGTCTATTATTATTATTATCATTATTATTATTATTATTATTATTAGTATTATTACAGGTTTGTACCATGATGCAGGATTTAGTTTAGGATTTAGGATTTAGCTGAAATATTTTCTGTTGGTCCCATTTAAATACACTGTGAAGTAATCTGTTTCAATGATAATAAGATTAATATATCAAGATAATAAATAATAAAGATTAATAAAACAATAAACATTAATAAATCCAGGTAGTTATGAGTCACTATTATTATTACGTCTCATTAATTATGGTCAAAATCAGGTGTTAGATGTTAAGAGATGACACTGAACACTTTGTGAAGGGAATATAAAAAGAAATGACTCCATTTTAATTAACAATTTTTAAGAATTAAAAAGTAGAACGATATAATAACTCATCATGTACGCGAATATACATAAATATACATCTAAAAAATTGAAAATGGTCATTTATTTACCTGACAATCGATAAACAAATCGTATCCGTGAACGTTCTCGAGACTGACTGG
The DNA here is from genome assembly GCA_022985145.1 of Pangasius djambal. Lineage (NCBI taxonomy): Eukaryota > Metazoa > Chordata > Actinopteri > Siluriformes > Pangasiidae > Pangasius > Pangasius djambal. The sequence goes on along the minus strand of CM040984.1, from coordinate 27,092,854 downwards.
TGAAGTTCTCAGATGAATCAAAGATCATATGATCTCCTCCTCCTCCTCCTCCTCCTCCTACTTTCCTCAAACTTCAGGACATTTCATTCACACACTTTTCATTCTGCCGCTTCCTGGCAGCTGCAGCTTTGTGCTGATGTAATTTCCTTTGGCCATGGAGTAAGTCCCTTCCTGCTGTTGTTTGAGACTCAGAGCTCTACACGCATCTCACACACACACTCTGACCTAAAGCCTGCACGTACACTCACACACACTGACCTAAAGCCTGCATGTACACTCACACGCTAACCTCAGTGTCGACTCATGACACAGTGTCAGAGTGACGTACAGGAGAGAAAAAAACTCTCCCATTTCTAATACACACTCTGTTTACAAGCAAAACCATTTTCTTAGCTTTTTACAGTTTACAGTTTTATGAAAGTTCAGTGACATCATGGCTGAATGGCAATGGCAGTTAACTTTTAATGCTTAACCATTAATGCTTAGTTCATGGCCATAAATTAAATAATTTAAAGTGATTATATTGTAGTTAAATGTGGCTCTTCATGTTACCACTTTTGACAGATGAGACGTCTGTTTTGATCTTGAAGCAAAGAATAAATCTTGAGACGATTGGACAGTTTGTGGTTTTTAAAAAAATGATTGAAATGAGTAAAATTATCTGCCAATAAAATAGTACAATTTCAAGCCTGACCTGAGTTATATAGACGTACAGTATATTCAGTGAGTGGCAGTTCTGCTGACTTTGAGCTGACAGGAAGACTCAAATAGCCACTCTTTACAACCGTGGTGAGCAGAAAAGCATCTCAGACAACACACACAACCTGTCAAACCTGGGCTACAACAGCAGAAAAGCACATCAGGTTCCACTCCTGCCAGGAAGGAAGTGGAATCTGAGACTACAGTGGGTGCAGGATCACTGAAACTGGATAGTTGAAGACTAGAAAAACATCTCCTGGTCTGATGACCCATGATTTCTGCTGCATCAGTATTTGGCCTAAACAGCAAGAATCTGTGAATCCAACACTTCAGGCTGGTGGTGGTGGTGTAATGCTGTGGGGAATGTGTTCCTGACATGTATGTTATATATGTATATATATATATATATATATATATATATATATATATATATATATATATATATATATATATGACATATATTGTTTAAATGCCACAGTCTGTCTGAGTATTGTTGCTTACCATCTTATAATGGTTACTTCAAGCATGATAATGTCACAAAGCCATCTCAACTAGTTCCATGAACATGGTAATGAGTTCAGGGTACTGTACTTCAATGACCTTCCCAGTCCCCAGCTTGGGATGTGGTACAATGAGAGATTTGCAGCATGAATGTGCAGCTGACAAATCTGCACTAAATATGTCATGCAATCATGTCAGCATGGACCAGGATCTCAAAGGAACATTTCCAAAACCTCGTGGAATTCAGTACTCTCTTACAAAAATGTTTTGCCCGCACGGCTCATTGGACGAATCCTGTTCTAAAGACAGCTGAGACAGCGTCCTTGTATCACATGTCCGGGTGTGCACATGTCCGAATTCCCATGTGTGCATGTCTGTCTGAGATAAACATGGCTTCTTATAATACACACACACACACACACACACACACACACACATTCCCACATGGCTCAGCAGAGCCAAAAACTCTTGACCTCCTTTGAAACTCCCAGGTTATTATTCACTTTCTCATCTTATTCATTCAGCTTTAGTTAGGAATTACAGTAGCACTGTACCAGTGTGTAACAGAGGAAGCGTGGACTCGCCGCCATCTCAGACAAACACACACTCACACACAAAGTGATGTTCAGGTGTGTGTGAGTCAGACGGGACAGACGGAGCAGTGTGTAGTGTAAAGGTGATTACCTTTGCCAAGAGCTTCTGCTGCTGAGCCTCGATCTGCTGCTGCTGACGCACGGCCATCTCCTGAAGCTCAGACAGAGTCAGCTCCACACGCGGAGTCCCCATCTGCACACACACACACACACACACACACACACACATATCACGGGTGTGAGAACTGCAAGCAAAATATACACTTTCAAAAGGTAAGATGCCAAACTTGAGGTTTGTATTAGGACATAAACCAAGTTTCACTTAAAAAAAGAAAAAAGAAATGAATTCCAGTAAGAGTTGCATGGCAATTTTTTTTTTTTTTATTATTTAAAATTTCTTATTTTAATCAGTTTTTTAATCAGTAATGTTTAACAACCAGCCTGTAAATGATGTGCACTGCACTAGAGGTTACTTACTAAATGCACTAAGAATAAAGTCACTACAATATTCATTGCATCTGTCATCTGTTAGTCGCTGCTGCTGTACTGCAGTGCAGATGTGAGCGTAAAACATCGAGGCAAAGGCCGGAAAAAAAAGAGAGTCTGCAGAGTCACTAGGAAAAGCCTGGAGAGAGGGAAAAGGAAGTCCTGCTTTTGTACATGTTCACATATATACTGTATACAAACACACACACACACACACACACACACACACACGTTTATTCATAATCAGAAGTGAAATTGCCATCCTGTACCTCCGCAGTATGGGTCACTATGGTGCATTTAACACTCACTCGCTCCATCCCAATTCTCTGTAACGCCTCAGTGAACACTTGCCTCCTTTCCTAAGTGATAAATCGGAATCTTATGCAGCAAATCTGAGTCAGGGCTTTAGTGTAGAAACCGCATTAACCGTGCCTCAGAGTGACAAGTCGATCGTTACGGGCTCTGTAAGCAGATACCAACGACTGATTTACATTTATTTATCTTTAATTTAAAAAAAGCTTTTTATTCAACACTACAAATCTGTGTGTAGCCACACAGTGCATTACTAACTATTAAAAACTTACCAATGTTTTAAATAAGGCATGTAGAATTCCCCCTATTTTAATATAAAGTGGGCGGGGCTAATCTCAGGTAGAAGAAACTGCACCATCACCGATCACACAGTAACTTGCCCAAGATTATGCGTTACGCTTTGTTCAAGTCTGAGCAACCCAGAGGTAAAAACTAACTAGCGAGTGAAAGTGAAAGCTAAATTAGTGAGTAAAGACTAAACTGCTGAGTAAAAGAAAACTTTCCACCCAAATCAAAGCTAATCTAGTGAGTAAAGTCTAACCTAGCTAGTGAAAGACAACTAGAAATGAAACCTTTCCTAGCTAGTGAAAGCTAACCTGTTAAAGCTTTTCTAGCTAGTGGAAGTTAAAGAACATGAGAAAGCTAACCAAGAGACTGAAAACTAACTTTGCCAACTTATAGAGAGCGAATGCTAACTAGCGAGAAAAAAAAAACAATCCGTCTACCATCCACCCATCCATCAGTCCATCCACCTACTCTTCTATCATCTACCATCCACACACTTACCCTTCTATTACCCATCCAACCATCCATCAGCCTTTATATGCATCAACCAAGGCACATTTCTATCCATTCATCCATCCATTCATCATCCATCCACCCGCACACTCTTCCATCCATCTATTATCCATCCATTCATCCACCCAGCAATTTCCTTCCATCCATCCAGCCATGCACCCAACTTCTATTACCCATCCAACAATTCATCCATCCATCCATCCATCCACCCTCCCTTCTATCCATCCACTTATTTCTCCATCACCCATTCACCCAACCATTCATCCACCACACCATGCATCTACCCCCTTCCATCCATCCATTTACCATTCCTCTATCCCCCCCACCCCATCTCTGTTCCATCCATGCATCTCTGTCTATCCATCCATCCATCCATTTCATCCATCCAGCCACCTGTCCATCTATCCATCCTCCCACCCATACAACTAGTTATCAGCTGTTCACTTATCATCTGTTCATCCACCTCCTTTCCATTCGTCCATCCATCAGTCCACCCATTCATCCATCCAAGTGCGTAGTTCTGAATTCAGAATAACAGGATAACCTTTTTTACTGCTATCTATCTATCTATCTATCTATCTATCTATCTATCTATCTATCTAAATATTACCATAAAAGAGTCATTCAGGAAGAACTGATTCAGTAGTGAATCATTCATCACTACATAACCAACTTAGGGAAGATTTATCTGATGCTACGCACCAAACTCTGAAACACACACACACACACACGGAGCAGTGAGGAGCCCTGCAGGGTTTTTACCTGGGCAGAGTCCCAGCTTATCAGACACGATCGCACCTCGATTTTACTGCATTGTCCTTCAGCTGTGAATTCCTGCACGGCTTGGATGTGCTTCCACTCCATCCTGACTGCCTCACAGGTGAGTCTTATCCCGTTTAAGATGTGTGCGTGCGTGTGTGTGTGCGTGTGTGTGTGCGTGTGTGTGTCAGCACACGTCCTGCAGTCCAGCGTAGAATCTCTGTGAGTTGAACTAACACTTTAAGGCTCTCACGTCACGGCCCGGTGTTTTTAATGAGGAGTGAAAATATGGCTCCTTTATCAGATAAGCACTTCCACTGCGCAAGTTTTTCCCTCTCAGAGCACATCTGACCTGCAAGCACTTCTCTCTCTCTCTCTTTCTCTCTCTCTCACACACATACACACACACACACAGACACACACTTCCCCACTCTCTCTCACACACACACTCTCTTTTCTCTGCAGCACCCCCCCTCACGCTGCACCACAGCGCCACAGCTGTCTCGCTGCACTTAAAGGCGAAGCTGTAGCGCGTCACATGCGTGAGAGTCTCCACATAGCGCAGGATTTTATTACACCTCTCTTATCGACCAAGAGTCTCGGAAATGGGTCAAACAACCTTCGACATCTGGGACACGGAAAACAGGATGTATGAGATCTGTTCCCTGATGAAATACATGCAGTCCTTGACATGTCCATGACAAATCCATAATTCATCATTGTATATGAAATATCACTGCCTTCCAATCAGAAGGCAATTAGGCAGCAATTTCTGAGCTCCTTATTTTGGCCAAAATAAAACACAGACTCTGATCTACCCTTCTTCAGTGTATGGTGAGTCAAAAACTCTGTTTACTGGACCAGAATGCCATGACAGTTTTGCTGAACTGTGGCTTAGTGATGTTCAGAAGTCATTAATCAAATAAATTCAACAGTTATTGCAACTAATATTTTTTAGCTAGCTACTGCATCTACTCAGCTATGGAATGGAAGGAATGCTGTTATAGTAAAACAATAGGTTTTTTTTACCAGCTTTATTTCTCTTATACCACAGAATTTTGCAACTACTGCAATTATTTATTTATTTTTAAAATGACATATTCTTTTTATCCGTTTATAGTTACATTTAATGTTCCACAATACAAGTAAGTTTCTGTTCTAGTTTACGTTATAGCAGCCATAAACAGTCGTTCCCTCACTAGCCTCTCTTTTTCTCTCTCTTGAAGTTCATAAGACAAAAAAAACGCAGCTTGTCATGTTACAGAGAAACTCCTCTGTCTTGAAAACTTACTGACTGTTACAAAGTGCTGACACTGGAGACTCCTTCCATAAATGTTAAAAATAAATGTCTCCTTACAGAAAACTTCACCATGTCACCATATGATTACAGACTTTTTAACATCCGTTTATGTGGAGCGTCTGTCGTACAAGTCCCTGTGAGTGAGGTTACTATAGAAACGATAACGTATTAAAAAATGCTTCCCATCTTGTGCTCGCATTCAGGAAGCCCTCCTTAGGGGGCGTGGCTTTGGAGGCAACACTAAAGAGAGGGGCTGCATTTGTTTAGATTTAGCTTCAGCTAACTTCTACCAAAATCCACAGCATGACATTTATCCTATGAAGGTTTAGACAAACGTATGCCATATGAAACTGATATTCAGAAATTTAATTTAGTAGCTAATTTAACACGCTATGTAGCTAGCTTATGATATATTATTTTGCACAGAGAAAAGCCGTGCGCTAGTTATTTGGTTAAAATGCTGCCTAATGAGACATGCAACTTCAAAGCATGTGGCTGCAAAGATCCTATACAGAATGAAACAGCTCGTATTGTCTCCTCATGAACACAGACATAAAAATTCAGTGCTCTGTATGTAAACATGGCCTAGCCATGGGAGGTGATTTATGATCCGATCAGGGCAGTTTATGTCCTGGAGAGAAAATAAAGACAGACCTGTAAGAGAGCTGTACGGCGTGTGGAGGGGACGGTGGGAGGAAGTCGCTTTACGATCCTGTGGAGTCAATCAAAGCCGTAATCATGCTGAGCTGGTTTTTTTATTCTCAGCGTGTTTATGGCTTCCATTGCTGACGTTTTCTAGCTACAGCTCCTCCATCATAACTCAGCCACGTCCAGACACGACACTCACACTCCGAGCATTTACATATATATACATACAGATCTTACCCGTCTTCAACTAGCGCAGGATTCAAGCATCTAACATCAAAAAAGAAGACTGATATCACATGTAAGTAGTTTATTTACAACAAACACTTACTGGAGTTCTGAGGCAAATGGCTTCTTTTCACTTTATATGCTCACTACAAAGGGTATAACATGATGCAGTAACCCTACATAGTGCACATTATGCCTGACAGAACGTTGTGTGAGATTCAGCTCCTGGAAATACTGATTCCAATAAATGTTTGTTGGAAATAAAACAACTTACATGTGATGATTTACATGTCACTTTTCTTTTTTTCATAGATTTAATTTAAAATTTCATACATTCACAAGGAAGGAATGTGGATTTTTCACCTTCATACTCGTCACGTATCACACAACGCGCTACACACTACATCCTTATTATTTACATCATCATTTATACCAAATATGCCAAATACTTCTAAGCAGAACATGAAAACGCAGATTTACACAGAAATATCACAAAAATAAACACACACCCAGTCTACACGTCATGTCCAGCAGCTGTCTCTAATAAAACACCAGGCATTTCACATGGATTATGATAACTCTGGGTGGAGAAGTTCACGTTCTGTGACACAGCACTAAATATTACTGCAGTCTAAATATTATTACAGTCTAAATAATATTACAGTCTAAATAATATTACAGCAGAAATAATATTACTGCAGAAATACAGGATTCAAACAGTCCAGTGATCAGTGAAGCTTTGCGTCTCATATAACCTGCATCACAGCAAACTACTGCACGCTTTCTGCTATAACCTCTGCTTACTGGCAAGAAAGAAAGAAAGAAAGAAAGAAAGAGGGAAAACAGCCCATACAAAGCTCAGAGAAGAAAGGAAGAGAAGAAAAGGAAAACAGGAAAGACAGACAAACACAAATAAATCACACAAACAAGCAAGAAAGAAAGAGAGAGAGAGAGAGAGAGAGAGAGAGAGAGAAAACAGTTCCATAGAAAACCTACAGAAGAAAGGAAGAGAAGAAAAGGAAAAAAGAAAAGAAGAAAGACAGACCAGCACAGATAAAGAAAGAAAGAAAGAAAGAAAGAAAGAAAGAAAGAAAGAAAGAAAGAAAGAAAGAAAGAATGGGAGAGGGGAAACCAACCCATAAAAATCTCAGAGAACAAAGGAAGAGAAGAAAATAAAAAAGGAAAAAAACAAACACCAGGAAAACACACGAGCAACCAAGAAAGTAAGAAAGAAAGAAAGAAAGAAAGAAAGGAAGGAAGGAAGGAAGGAAGGAAGGAAGCAAGACTAACTCATAAAAAACTCAGAGAAAGCAAATGAATGAAAATCAGAACGTTAAAGCATTTAGGAAACTTTTGGTTTAAGATTATTCCTAAAGCGAGGAGCACAGGAACTGCTTTCATTCTGCATTTTAAAGCCTAAAACACAGCCAGCAGATTTCAGCCTCTCACCAGAGACGAGTGTAAATGCATGGAGTGAAAACATTATGAGGACAGAATCCAGATACGCAGCAGGATGTAGTGACACACAGAACTGAAGAAAGTGGTGAGGAAACAAGATAACTTGTCTGCACGTTTCCTGACAAACTGAGGGAAAGTGTTTGTTATCAGTCGCCCGGAACGTCAGTCAAATTGCCTGCTTTTGTGAAAGTTCTCACCAGCGAGATGAAAAGATGATATATAGCATAAACTTTACGTTCATTCGTACTTCTACAAAATATAAGCAGAGGGTCGGGCTCGACAGGAAGTTGAAGTGTGTATGTACTGTATATACCCCATTCACAGAGAATCTGTCCATCCTCCCCTTCATCCTTCTGCTCAGCTGCTCTGATGTCTGTCTTCCTGAAGGACACAAGACAAAATTATTCTCATCTTTAAGTTCACTCTGACACCGAAGTCAGCAGGAGATCAGCTGAGCTACAAATGAGAACGTTCAGGAGGCAAAACTGTTCTACAAAAAAAAAATTAGTGGCAAAAGATTTACAAGTCTGTGGAAATGTACACCTGAAAGGAGTATCAGCACAACCTCGCCCAAAAAGAAGTCCTCCTCCTTCAGCAAGACCTTGTGCTTTAGCTAGTGCGCTAGTGTTAGTCAGAAAGAAAGAAAGCAATGAAGAAAGAAAGAAAGAAAGCTTTTTTTAACTAAAAAGGAGGAAACATCAGAAGTTGGTGTTGGAAAGCATGAACCAGCCGATGTTCTTGTTCTTGTAAATCTGAGAAGTTTCTCTTTCACCTGATTCTAAAAATTTATTGAGACCTCAATAACCTCAGCACATGTACAGGAGTTATATTCTATGTAGCTTGCAATAGCATGTTTCTGCCAGAGAGGGCGACATTCCCAAATCTTACATCTTGCAGCATTAAATAAACCGTGTCTTTAATAAGAACGTAAATATCACACACACAGTAATAAACACACTTATTCGGAGTGTATAATCTGTGTATTAATGTATTTCTTTAGTTTGTTGGTATCTTTATTCTTTAGACTCGAGCTGATCTTGCAGAAGAATAAATACACTGGGGACGTCTATAAGTCACTCAGATAAAAGCATCATGTCTCGTGACGTGAATGTAAATGTGAATGTAAATGTGCGGTTGTGTCTGATGCGTGATTAGTCGTGACTCTGTGATTAACCATGTGACTTTCCCTCAGCATGACAGGGTGTGTGATTACTGACCTTGGGTCATTTGTCTGAGCTGAAAATACACACACACACACACACCTCACTATGAACCAATCTGAGTGAATATATAAGTGTTTTACGTTTAGCTCTAAACATATGCAATGGTGTGTTTTTTGTATTTAGTATCCTAGTATTTAGCATTTTTAGTAGTTAGCATCTCGATGTTCAGTGAATAGCTCATGTTAGCTAGCATATTAGTTTGGATGTGTGAACTGTGAGCAATAAGTGATATGTTTTGTGTGTGTGTGTGTGTGTGTGTGTGTGTGTGTGTGTGTGTGTGTGTGTAGGCCTTCGTTTTATCCGGTTGGTGCTTCCAAAGTTTTAAAATTGTGGCATAATTTTCTTCTATGCTCTGTAGTTATGAGTATGGATTACACATGCATCATGAAATTTAGATTTTCTAATGAACTTTCAGCAGAAAAGTAAAATAGTAGAGCCATTTTTTAAAAAAAATATATATATATATAATAAATGAATATTTAAAAAGATAAAGAAGAAGAAATAAAACAGTTGGTACTAAATTAGATTTGAAGCTGCTTGTTGATGAGTAACAACGTGTACTGAGATGTCATTTACCACAATATCGATATCATATCGTCACTCTGCTGAGCTCTACTACAGACACCGAGTCACTCTCTTTCACTCTCACTTATCACTCCATCTCTCTCAATGAGCGTCCACATGAGACGAGGGGAAGTGACAAGCGCGTGCTTCTCACATCCGCCTCGGGTGGAAAGGTTGGGTCTGGTCAGTGGTGAGAAGACAAATCACACACACACGAATGTGATTAGTTACGCAACTCCAAGAGCCACACGTGTGTGTGTGTGTGTGTGTGTGTGTGTGTGTGATGGAAAATAGGCTCCTCTCCAAATAGGACAGAGCCGGAGTCTAAGCACCGAACTCAGAAAAGAATCTGGTAAGTGTCAAAGGCAAGAAATGTGTATCACAACCTCATCGGATTACTCATGCACACTGTGTGAAATGTATCTGTATATGTATATGAAGAGGTCTTTATACATCTGAGCACATCTACACTTAGGCTCTGACTTACCAGAGTTGTGTGTGTAAACACAATAAAAAACTATTTTTCTTCTATATTTGGTGCATTTGCCTTCATGAATATGTAATTTATACCTAAAGAAGGTGGAGTCAGTAGAAATAAATGAATTTCCTAGCTGCAGTGTGATTTAGCTCAGCCTGAAATTCACTTAAGAAACAGAGACTATGTGCAAATTAATACGATGAAAGGCAGGTATTAAATATGCCAAGCGTGTTTTTGCCATTTGAAGACAAAAAATGCATTCATTTATTAAATTTTTTTTCACAATCAGTGATCTCAGTATCTCAGTGATGACTTATTACTACTCAATAACTTTAAAATAAGGTTTTATATTAGATCTTCACAGCATAGCATTTAAATAGAAACTGTAAAAAAGTTGTTTTTTTTTACATTTGCTTTATAATCTGATTTTTTTTTTTACTTCTTATTGTACTTTGAACATTTTTAAAGCCACCTTGGCTTTTCAGTTTCAGGTTTTTTACTTTTCCTGGAGTCTGTTCGAGATCTGAACTATCCACGTCTATCAAGAACAATGAGTGCATGCAGAACCCTCGCGGAAATAGTGTTTCCTCCCACGACTTTTCCTTTTCTGCAGTTATTCTCTGTAAATCACTCAGAACACAACCACTTTATCAGATCGCACTCACAAATCGGTTTCTTTACTTAGGATCTTATTAAATCAGGGCCTCTGTGGTAAGAGCACAAAAGTGTAACACACATACTCACAATGATGCGTTCAGTAAATACTTTCATTCGCCGGCCTGATTGTGCACAGCCGAGCAGATTGAATTTTCCCACATGGGGTGTAATGTTTATCTAGAGCAGGTGTGTGTGTGTGTGTGTGTGTGTGTGTGTGTGTGTGTGTGTTACTCACCCTTGCTGCTGTGCTCGTTCTCATGTCGCAGGTAAAACTTCACCTCCTGCCTCCTCTGACCCCATTTCTGCAGGTACTCCAGCATCAGGTGATCTGAAGGTATCGCTCTCTCTGCAGCCGGAAACATCGGCCACGTTTACTTTACAATCTAATCAGTCTAATCAATTACAATATTTAATCAGTTATCAAATACAAATACACATTCGCTCAGTTCATTCTTATTTATTATTATTTAACCTCTTAATACTCTCATAACATTGGCAGTAGGAAAAAGATTTATTTGCATTTCACAATTTTTTTACAGCCTCTAGAAAACGATTGAGATGATTATTAAAGTTAAAAGTGCATTTAGTGCATTATAATGTTTATAATGATATTTTTTAATAATAGTAGCGGTAGTAGTAGTATTTTGTCTGTATTTATTTGTTGCTGGTGCAACAAAACACATTTCCTTTTGTATATAGGTACATTAAAAATACCTTGAAAAAATACAATTTTATTTTTAAAAGTAATAACGATTTTAAAACTAATTTAATCATGCATCAATCAAACAATTTTTTCAAAAGATATCATTACTAAAAAAGATGCCTGAGCAGATTAAAAGGTTCACTTAAAACTGAATCAGATCAGGATATTTAAATCCGGCTCTCGTGTTCACACCATTCAATGGGTAAGAGTTCTACGTAGAATCGTTAAGGGTTCCCCCAAAGGGACAAACCAAGGACGGTGCTAGAAGGAACTTGGATTGTTTTCCATTTCAGTTGTAGATTAACCTAATCATCAGGTGAATCAGGTGAAAGTTCTAGAAACTTCTAACTTAGATGAGACAGATCTTCATAATGATCTGAGTTCAACCAGATGTGTAAGACAGGAGAGAAATACTAAAATTAGAGGATGGTTGAGTATTTGTGATTAGGAAAGAGTTTTAATAATAACCTTTTCCTTTGCAGACTTGTACGAGGCGGCAGCCGCTCTCTCCGGCCTCCCTGCAGAACTCCACCACGTCTTTACACCGTGTCTCAGCAGTGACGGGAACCTCAGTCAGAACCTGCTCACTGGAGTTCAGAAACACGGGGATGAAGATCTATGGGAGGAAAGACAGGAGTGAGAATAAGAAGAAATATAAATATGCATGTTCTGTTGTTTCAGTCCATAAATCATTTAAAATCATTGACACAAAAATGAAGCACAAGTCAGGAGATTCTCTTCCTGATTGTCTGGTTATTTTTAATGAACGCTTGTGGACAAATCCAGCTGTCTTGATTTTGCACAACTTAACTGTGGGATTTGGTGAACTAATGAATTCCATTTCTGTCCAAAACATCCTGTTTCTTTTGGTGTACTAGTCTGGAAATCATACAACCTCTACATATAGGACTGAAATACACTGCAGATAGTACTGGCATGATATACACTATATGGCCAAAGGTTTGTGGACACCTGACCATCACACCCATATGTGCTTCTTCCCCAAAGTTTGAAGCACACAACTGCACACTGTAGCATTACAGTTTCCCTTCACTGGAACCAAGAGCTCCAAACCTGCTCCAGCATGACGATGCCCCTGTGCACAAAGCGAGCTCCATGAAGACATGGTGTGTGAAGGTTGGAGTGGAAGAACTCGAGTGTCCTGCACAGAGCCCTGACCTCAACCCCACTGAACACCTTCAGCGTCTGACCTCACTAATGCTCTTGTAGCTGAATGAACACAAATCCCCACAGCCGCGCTCCAACATCTAGTGGAAAGCTTCCCAGAAGAGTGTTATAAGAGCAAACAAGCACATATGGCTGTGATAGTCAGGTGTCTACTTACTTTTGACCATATAGTGTATAATTCTATATGAACATATAGAGATCCTTGTACAGCAACCTGGAAACACCAAGTGGCCATCGTGCTGAAAGTTGAAGCCATTCACACTAAGAGCGTAAAAGTTGTAGGAAAGTGATTGGGTCACAGGGTTAGGTATCGAATAAGGTGATTTGTCAAACCTGTCAGGTGACTTCCTGTTTCACAGGTTCACAGCAGCAGGGAAAGACATGTTATGGGTGGCACGGGAGACAGATTGCCTACTCGAAATGAAGAATAAACTGATGTATCTGTTGTCTCCTATTTTTCAAAAATTGTAATTGCACTATTGAGCCACAATTCAGATGGAATTATTTTGTGCGAAAACTATCACTAATTATTCAGGTGTGTGTTATTCAAGTGTGAAAACGCATCTCACACACGTTCTGTTTTTTCCTGCTGGCTACAGAACACTGAAGCATTCAGTTAATATCCAAAGGATAATACACCACACATCAATAAGATAAGACAGTCCAGCCCTCGAGTTCCAGGTTGGATCTGGTACAGTTTCAGTGTGGGGTCTTTAGTACTTACTGAAATAAATAAAAGGCTGAAATAACATCATCATGCTTTTATACAGATTCTGTTTTTTTTTTTCTTTTCCCACAGAAAGTCTGAAAACAAGCACTTCCAGAACACACGCTGATACGATTATCCAGCCCGACTTTCAGACATGATTCAGGGCACTGAGAACAGCTCAGGATGCGTCACGCTATGACCAACTATCTTCAATTTACACAGGAGTTACATAACAACCCCATCTGAGGCCACTTTTTAAGATCTCCGCTGGGGTCCTGCACAAAGAGGCTTTACACACACGGGGTAATGCGCACGATAAAGCCACAGACCTCACCCCTGTTTCAGACTTTTGTCTTTCAACAGATTCATCTGTCCTCAAATCCGTCTTTCTGAAACATAAACACATCAGTCCAGCATGAATTCCATCCACACGCCAAACTGGAACAGAGACTCTTTTCTTTACTTTTCTTTTCTTTTCTTTTCTCAGATGTAAAGCATCGCTCCAGACGGACGAGTCCAGATTAAGATTCTGAAGGAGTTGGATTACAGGGTAGAGCTGTAATAATCGGATTATATGGGGATGTAAACAAGTGCGTGTGGGGCATCAAGCAGAATCTGCCATGATAAATGAATCCAGAGTGAGAAAATGTTCTTATAAAAAAAATATAATCCATCACTGCCTCAAGCTCAACTGACACAAAGAGGTTTCACAACGCAAAACTTCTTTCCAAAGCTCCATTTAAGAACAAGGACTTGGCTGATTTCCACAGTACTCTGCTCACAGTGCACAATTTTATTTCATTATAACTGAAAATAAAACGAAAACAGCAGCTTATTCCGATTTTATTTTGCATATCATTTCTTGTTGCTTCTAATTAAAACATTTCCTCACACCTTAGCCTATAAACCGTTATTTCTGCATAAATCCTTGTTTATTTTTATTGTTTTCGTTTAAGCATGAGAGGGTAGCTAGTCCCAACCATTATTCATGCTAGTTATCGTGGTTACATTCCAACATGGTCACAGGGTTGATTTAAACCCGTGATTAAGCGCTGACCAACCAATCATGGACAAGGAATAAAATGCTACAAATTCTCAACATTTTTTTTTATAAAACATGAAAAATATTAGCAAGAGATATTTAGCAATAAAAGCCCCAAACTAACCCTTAGACTCACATCTAGCTTAACTATTTACAGTGCAAAAGTTTGCATCCCCCTTGATTTCTGGGTGAAAACATTTTTTGAAAATATATACATCTATTGTTCAGTTTATGTACAAAACAGAATTCATGAATGTTTATTTGATCATGTTTTCCAAATATTACTATAATCATAAATATTATAGTAATCCAAATCTCTTTATTATCAAAGTTAAAAGTTTGCACACCTGTCAACTTGCTATACTTCAAATATTTAAATGTTCCCCCTTATGTAAATGTGTAATAACGTTTTTAAAAAAATTTTAAGTTTTAAGCCTTTAAGGCTCTCACTATTAATATATTAATTAAAATACACTTTTTGATCATTTCTGTTACTTATGAAAATGCAGGAACATCTGAAAACCCCGACTCGCCTCAAATGTCTAGGGTGTGTAAACTTTTGCAATAATCTGCACTCAACATTTCTCAACACACTTTCCTTATAAATACTCCACATTTTCCAAATGCTCTCGTCATTCACTTTCAGCTCCACCGTAAACAGCGAGGTCAGAGAGGTCAGCCTGCTAAACCCTCGCCGCTGTCAGACGAGTCTGGCTATTTTAAGCGCTAAAATCCTAAACGTGGTATCTGTCTCCTCGTCTCGACTCATCTCGTCCCTCCCTCCGTCCCTTCAGTCCTTCACCTTATCCGGCCCGGCCGAATCCTGGTGTCCTGTTGTGTTGTTGCTGTTGTGTTCCGTCTTTTCCTCCTTCTTCTGGATTCTCTTCTGCAGCCACGGTCTGGCCTTGGAAGCATCGACCAGGCTGCGGACGAACAAAGTCCAAAAACGCTTCATGGAGTCCTGGATGGGAGGCAGGAGAAAGCAGGAGCTGCCGTTCACCTTCAGTGTTCACTCTCTGTAAGCGTGTGTGGTTGAGGGTTGAGGAGGAGAGGGGTAACAGGGGTAGGAGGGTGGCCAGGGCACATGGGAGGGGAGATTTTGGGGGGTGGTGTGTGGCGTCAACACTGGGACTCTTCTCGTTAAGTGTGTTTGGGAGATACTGGAAGAGGAGTGAAGGCATGGCGTAGATTTGTGGTGTCCATATGGGAGGAAAAAAGGACGACTTTTTTTTTTTTTTTGCTGTAAGTGTGTGTATGGCGGATTGGTTGAGGAAGAGGCTGACACGGGGGAGTAGGGGATTTGGACATGGTGGACAAGGATACATGGGGTTGTTTTGTGTCTAAATTACGATTCTCTCTCCGTAATGACATTCCCCAGGACCACAGGAGGGGTTAGTGACAGATAAGAGGCGCCTGGTGACAGTAAACAGACATGCCACTGATATCAGATGCACTGATGCACACGACGTCTCACTTCCCATTTAATTTATCGGCAAAGGGAAATGAGTGACACGGTGACGACCCAATAACAGACATGGTAGCCAGGACAAAAATGGTAGCCCCTCTCTCTCTCTCTCTCTCTCTCTCTCTCTCACACATCCGTCGCTCTCATCTTTCTCTGCCTGTTTGACACTCAGGGTTGCTGATTCCAAAGAAGGAGGCAAGCGTGTGCCAGAACGCAAAGCCTCACTGCTCATAAATCTGAAAACACAAGCAGGCAACTGGAAGGAAGGAGCTCAGACTTAAGCACACTTCACCATCTTCACTCATCTGTTAGCTGTGTCTCTAACAACACACACCATTTCAGTGAAAGACCCAAAGTTGTTAGCGTGTCTTGGCTTGCTCGATGTAGCATCAGACCATATGGAGGAAATTAGATCGTGACATCCAGTTTCCCAGAATGCAAATCTGGGGACATCAGGAACAGACTATTCATGCAGTCAAGTTTATTTATGAAGCCCAAACACACAAGCATTCTCACTTTACAAGCTCCTAAAAATGAACAAACATCAGGCCTTAATTTGCATGAGGTCAAAGTAAAATTTCATGTTGTTTCAGCTGGCATTGTGGTTAATTTTGAACTAAGTCACTAATTTGTGGCCCCGATTGCTTCCACACCTTAATAAGTTGTATAATGCCATACTTAATTCATGGCCTACAGTTATTTATTTGGCAAGAACAGCCAAAAAAAGTCTGTCTGATAATTTGCGTAATCCCATGTTCACGCTAGCAAGCGGCAAAGGGACAGAAAAGTGCCGATTTTCTACGTATGTCCGTGACACGGAGCTGCGATTTCGAGTCGAGAGTTTCTCATTTCTATGCAAGTTAGGTATAACAGTATGACGCAGTAAAGTGACAAAACCGGACGATTAGCTCGAACGATTCCTCAGACTGATCCTATGGTGTGTGTGTGTGTGTGTGTGTGTGTGTGGTCCCACGTTTCTTCAGTTCTCCACTCAAAACTTTACTTCCTACCTGCACTTACTTACAACCTCTGGATAAATGTGTATAGAGACATTACGAAGAAAAATAAAGTTCAGAAGGAAGTAGCAGAGTTTGCTGGTGTTTGTGGTGAGTGTGTAGCTCGTACAGTTAGCTCTGCTTATTTAAAAAAAAAAAAACACCATGTCTCCTCAACTCAGCGGCTCCATAGAGACTGGAGGAATAGAGGACAGAGATCTTTCAGGAAGTCTGGAGAAAGATCTAATCAAACAATAGAGAAAGTCAACGGAGGAGCCACAATGTGTCGACATATCAGTATGTAACGTAGTATAAACGTTTTTAGATCATTTTTTCTTTCTTTCTCGCATGCTTTGAGGAAAGAATTACGAAGCCGATCCTGAGACATTTGTTCCTGAAATCCACTGCCAAACCAGGGACACAGTGAACAGTCACCTGATTTACTGTCCTGTCTTTCCGTCTTGAACTTTAAGAGGGTGTCCATGGTAACGGCCGGTTCCTTGGAAACACACGTTTCCCTTTCCAATGCAGCGCTTAAGTGTGATGAATTGCAGTAAACAGCGCCCTTCATCTTCTGAGCTTTTAAAGTCGCTGACAGTTTTCTTTTTTTCCTGGATGGAAAGCGAAGAGAGAGACTGTTCGGATTTCAGCCGGAATGGGAGCTCAGGATGGACGGAGCAGGAAGGTTTTAGAGGTTGTCTTATTACTAAAGAGGGAGGTGATAGTGGGTTGATGAAGGAGCTATGACTGAAAACAAGGGTTCCTCAACAGTTCTTCGAATAGTCAACAGCTCTAAGCCTGCTAAAGTGCTAGAAGCTTTAAGGATTCCCTCAAGGGACAAACCAAAGAACCATTTAGCGTCTTCATGTATTGCGGTTATAATTTGTGTTATTTTGGTTATAACTGTTAAGGAGCCTGGATTTTTTTAAACTTAAATTTTCCCAAACATTTACACACTAGGAGGTGAGAATTTAATAATAAGATTGGAATTTTTCTTCTAAAGAAGAACAGGTGCTGTGTTGGTTCTCATTCAACATTAATCACGTGTCAATATTTCAGTATAATGTTATAAACTGATAAGTGAAATAATTACACTATTAATGGTGTGATTTGCCAGTATAGATAATTCTGACAAGCATAAAAATAATTTCTAGCTGCCATACAAACATCGACCTCCTAATACAAACATGCTCGCTTTTTCAAACATGCTGAACGCTGATAGCGTGACCGACTGAAAACTGAAACGTTAGAATGAAATCTATCACACAATAAATGAATCATTCTGTTTCTACCTGGACTTTGACACACGAGTGTGTTCTTACACTCTTTATGAGGATTACATAGAAGCCTGTGCAGCTCTGTAGCGGAACTGAGCCGCCTCCAGTGAAATGTATTAGCACTTAGCACACAAATACCTCACCATGTTTAGTGATTTCACACACAAACACCAAGCCACACTACAAACAAAGCATACAGCCTTTCTCAGGCATCTCTATCATCCATACAATGCTTCTCCAACCTGCAGCTAGCACTCGTGCCCTGGATTTACCCTCGTTTACTGCTCGGTGGGTTCAGTGGTCATGAGGAACCATGAGTAACACTGTATACCAATGAGCTTAAACTCACTACCCACTGGGAAGACGGCTACAACTTAAGATAATAACTCAAACCCACCAGGTAGAGGATCATAACTCAAACCCACCAGGTAGAGGATCATAACTCAAACCCACCAGGTAGAGGATCATAACTCAAACCCACCAGCTAGAAGATCTCAAACCCACCAGGTAGAAGGTCATAACTCAAACCCACCAGGTAGAGGATCATAACTCAAACCCACCAGCTAGAAGGTCATAACTCAAACCCACCAGGTAGAAGATCTCAAACCCACCAGGTAGAAGATCATAACTCAAACCCACCAGCTAGAAGGTCATAACTCAAACCCACCAGGTAGAAGGTCATAACTCAAACCCACCAGGTAGAAGATCATAACTCAAACCCACCAGCTAGAAGGTCATAACTCAAACCCACCAGGTAGAAGGTCATAACTCAAACCCACCAGGTAGAAGATCATAACTCAAACCCACCAGGTAGAAGATCATAACTCAAACCCACCAGCTAGAAGGTCATAACTCAAACCCACCAGGGAGAAGGTTGAGCCTGTGGGTTTGACAGGCTTTTTGAGCGATCTGTGTTCACCATCACATAATTGAAGCCAAGCTAACCGAGCAGCAGTGCCCTGGCTCCATGTCCATCTTGTTTAATTTGTGATGAATTAATGAGAGAAGCAGAGGCAGGAGCTTCCTAATGAATGTTCTCAGTCTCTCTCACAGAAAAAACAAACAGCAAGTTGGCTAAGAAGAGTCTGTTGATCCAACACAAGGCTTTGAGAATGATGATTATTGCATAATATTGTGGCATACAAGAATTTGAATATTGCTATTATAAGTATTATGTCACTTATTAAGTCTTTGCTGCCAGATTTGTTATTTATAATTACAGTGATGTCCTTCTGAAGCCTCGTCTACACGTATATATATATATACGGATATTTTTGTAAATGGTTTGTGTTTTAGTCTCCTGTCTGCACAAAAATGCCATTGTGGGGTCACTTGTTGAAAATGTGCTCAAAGGTGGAGGAATTAAAAGTTTTTCACTGTTGCACGTGGACAGGAAAAACGTCACAGTGTGTGTTTGTGAAAAACGTTAATGTGCTCCGTCTCAGGCTGTCACTTTGTGCTCTGCAATTTCTTTTTTGCTAACGTGTTTGCAATTTCATTTCCCTTTGCTTTCTCATGTGGTTTTCTCAGTATATTCTCAGTGCTGTCCTGCTCCTGAGTCCACTTCTGCACAGATCTGGGATGAGACCTGGACCAACACTTGGTATTCAAGCGCAACATTAAAGCAGTAGCTCCTCATCCTCATGTGCTTGTCATTTTTCATTTTAAAACCTTTTTTTTTATGCATTTCACCTTCTCTACAGCTCAATACGCAGCTTTTAATGTTCTTCTCGAGGTGTTCGGCGTAACAGTTTATGACGTAGTATCACCACCTACTCTGCTGCTGCGCTCATGTGTGCATTTTAAAGCATTTTTGCATTTTCAGAGATATTTTAAAAACTCTAATCATGTGGACAGAGATTTTTTAAACAGAGAGGTAAGAACTAGGTTTAAAAAAATATGCGTATGCGTGTGGACGGGGCATCAGACTTTAGTGTTGTAGGACACTGAAAAACAGGAGGACAGACCAGGTCAGCCGGAATATCGAGAGAAAGATGGACACATGAAGGACGTGCTAAACCCTCCTATTGTGTTCTACTTAGAGACATTCTGGCCTTTCGCTCCAGGCTGTGCTTTAAGATTTCTTCAGTGAAATAAGTGAAATAAGTGAAATGCGAGAAGCAGTAGGCAGTTGGCCTGGTCGTCATGCAGCAGTGTGTAAGCAGTCAGGAATCCAGAAACTGACCCCACCTCACAGAGCCAACACCTTCCAAACCTCTGGGGACAAAATAATCCATTCTGTCCATTACAACATCAGAAAATCACTTCAGCATAACAAACAGAGAAAAACATCCACAACAGGTTTGTAAGCACAGAATACAGATACATCTGAGTGAAAAATAACAGCCTTCTGAGTGTCACATCGGCCTTCGCATTCCTGAAGTCTGGGTTAAAAAAAAATCATGGTGGAAAATAAAAAACAACAACTTTAATAAATAATTAAATAAACAATCTGAATAAATTAAACGTTATATATTGTAAAGACAAGATCTGCCCAGAAAAATGCTATGATATGGCCCCAAAAAATCAGCAAATAAACTGAAAATAATAAAATAAAATAAAAATTATTAACATCGTTTAAATCAGTAAAACGTTATGTTAGTTAGTAAACAAACTATATATTTATTTTTAATGGATTGCTATTAAGATGCAGAAGGGTTCAGATGCCAGTGTGTTTGTGTTTCGCAGATTTTTCATTATGAAAAGTAACAAAAAAAAAACAATTGCTATGTTACAAAATTAACAGTAAATATTTTTTTTACTTCAGCAATTTCGATAAATGAATCATCATAAAAACACACGCGTCACACACAACATGTGAAGTGTGTAAAAACCACATAAGAACATTTTACACGTAGTTATTCACATGTAAAAAAATCGTTTTGACATCTTGTTTTTAATTCGTTTCAATTAATTTTTTTTTTCTTGGATTGTTGTTCTGTTTCAGGACACACCCACATTTCATGTTAATTCCTTTTTTATTGTCAATAAGAAGTAAATTTTTGCACACTGAGAAACCTTAGAGCTTCCAAACACTGGCACTGAACTGCAGAAAAATATGTTTATGGTTCAAATGAGGAACTTTGGGATGCTCTCTAAAACTCAGCAATGAAATGAAGATAAAACGGAACATTTTGTAGTAAATGAATGAATGAATGGATGAAAGAATGAATGAATGAATGAATGAATGACACACTATATTACAACCACAGCTCTGAAAGTGAAGGTGACCTACAGAGAGGCTATTAACAATATGATATTTAAAAGAAATGCAGTGTCCTTCCAGTGATGGAAGAGAAGCACCTCAGTCTAAAACAGGAGACAGCAGTGTGTGTGTGTGTGTGTGTGTGTGTGTGTGTGTGTGTGTGTGTGTGTGTGTGTGTGTGAGATCAACTCACCGGTATCTGGCAGGATGATCATCTAAGCTGCTCTTCACACACACACACACACATCTCCATCTGAGTGTGTTAGTGGTGTGTGTAGAGATCCTCTGGTTCAGTGTGATTCATTACAGGCTCGGAGCTGAAGTGCTCAGCTGATCAGTGCGGCATGCGGTGGGTTTACACACGCCAACATCCACCCACCGCTACTGAAAGTGCGCCGCCTGGTGGTCGACATGGAGAACTACAACGAACTACAATGGGTTATTGATGGTTTTTATAATCAAGTACCAGAAATGGTCTTAAAATGTATGTTGTGATATCGATAAAGAAACAACTGAAATAATATTTCAGTCTCAGAAATGAAGGCGGGACATGTTTTGTACTTTAGAACGTATCTAAATTCCTTTAAAAAATAATTTAAGGTATATAATAGACAGATTTATAAATATTGATCAAAGCCCATGTTAGACTCCAGTGTCCATGTGTGGTCCTGAATCATAGTTCATCCAGTACAGGGTTTCCCGAACCTTTTATTATTATAATCTGTATTAGAAAAGGTTTTCAAACTTTCATTTAATGTGAAGTGAAGTGACGTGTAGCCAAGTGTGGTGACCCATACTCAGAATTTGTGCTCTGCATTTAACCCATCCAAGTGCACACACACACAGTAGTGAACACACACACCATGAACACACACCTGGGGCAGTGGGCAGTGCCGGGGAGCAGTTGGGGGTTCAGTGCCTTGCTCAAGGGTCTCACCTCAGTCGTGGTATTGAGGGTGGAGGTGAGCACTGGTCATTCACTCCCCCACCTACAATCCCTGCCGGACTTGAGACTCGAACCCACGACCTTCAGGTTCACCTTCGGGTTACAAGTCCGACTCTCTACCCATTAGACCTCCGGTTGAGAAACACAACTTTAATATTAAAATGTTTCCTAAATGTCTCTTCAGAGACGTCTATTTTGTAGAAATGAGAAATTAAGAGGAGACTGGCTGATGGTTTTGTCGCACGTCATTCGCACTCTCGCATCTCTATAATGTCATGTTTTTCCACCAGCTTTCACATCATCAACCATTTTGAATAGCGACTGATTTCTCCTGCAGCCTCCAAAGTGCTTTGTTTACACTTTATCTTTCTGCTGTAATTTATATGGAATTATTCAGCATGTAAACGTCTGAGAGAGAAACAGAGTAGATACGAAACACAGAGAGGAGAAAAGACTTATTTTACAGCCTTATTTTTATTTCGATCTCTATCAGACAGCAGCAAGAGATAATCCAGGAAACGGTTCATTCCTTTCACACATTACTGTCCTGGAGGTGTAACCTGGAACCTTTCCGTATTTATCACAGTCGCGTTGCGTGTGTAGCACTACAGATACTTTTGTGCTCATGTAACCTTACTGAAATTACTGTGAAATTTACATCACAAGCATCAACTGAAATCACTGAAATGATTTGGGACGTTTTTAAAAACATGATTCAAAAACTACATTTCCTCTAAAGGGCCACACACAGTCAGGCTTTTCTGTTGGAAGTCTAAACCTGTGTGTGTGTGTGTGTGTGTGTGAGTGTGTATTTGCACTAATTTGAGGCTATTTGTTTAAAATGGAGCACGAACGCTACTCAATATGAACTGTACTCGTCTGTAATTGCTCACTCAGCCACTGTGCACGCATTTCCTATGTGCCCTTAAATACTTAATTAACCACATGACATTTATTTTCTTTAAAAATCACACACTGGTAATATGGACACTGAATCTTGTGTGTGCTTGGCACAATAACGTAGCAGATAAAAATATTCATCCATCCCAAATCCATCTGCTTTCCAATAATAATAATAATAATAATAATAATAATAATAATAATAATAATAATGGTTTCCTAATCCTTCTGGCTCGGGGTTCTACTGAACGCAGCAGTTTTGACCGTTGGCATCTTTGAAGCGCAGACGCATCTTGGGCTTGTATTTCTCGAGGTACATGAGCTGCTTGGAGTTGAAGGCTCCACGGCGCTTCCTGAAACAAAGCGAGAAGATCACACTGTAAAGTGTACCGGTGGAAACCTGCAGCACCGTTATCACGGGAAGTCGTTACTGTGTACCGTGTGACTTACTGTCGAATGAACTGAACGGCATCCTCGTACATCATCCCACACTCGATTAACGCGATGGCCACCAACACCGGAGCTCTGCACAGACAAATATAACATCCGGGTGAGACGGTGACGTGAGAAGACGCTGCGCTCTTCTGCCAGAGAAAAGAGTTATTTTTCTCAAATTTCACCTCTTATCTGTGAGTCGGATCATTTGACTCACAGTCGACTCACCCAAATGACTCACTGGAATTTTTTTTTTAAACTTATGGTTGAAATCGTTTCAGAAGAATTTCAAAAGCAATCGCAAGTTGAGTTTGTAGCTGCGTTTCCTATTTGTGGATGCATAAACTGTGACATAATTCAAATGAGAATGCAAATCGCGTTTTACCGTTTGCATTTTTGTTTAAATGAGCAATTTATGCGTCAACAAACAGGAAACGCAACTGCAAATGCAACATGCAATTACTTCTGAAACCCCGTATATACAGACACTCCAGTTTCTATGGCGACGTTTGAACGCGTCTGTGCTGACCGAAGCACAAGCGAACGGTTTTATTCACTTTAATATCATTACCATTAACTGTACTTGTAAAGTGTTAGATTTGATTTGACTTAATTGTAGACATGGTTAATTTTTCTATTTTTTTTTCCTGGAGGAAATATCCCTAATAGTTATAGTTACTTGATATTAACTGTACTTTTGTCTAAATTTAGCTAAGCTGATTGTGTTTCACATTAATGAATTTAATGAACCATGTAAAAGTGAGCGCATCTTTCAAGCGAGGAAATTAAGATTAGGAATTAGAGATTAGTGTTATGAGATGAGGGGAAGGGGGCGGGACTTCCACAGGGGCCGTTATTATTGGAGAGTTCAAAACACTGACAACTGTCAATCATTCTACAGGGCGTCCCGAACGTCTCCATACGTAGAGGAAATTAACACTTTTTAGGAAAGGAAGGAAAAAAACACTTAAAATGTCTTCCAAAATTGTTCATACTTAGTTTATATTATATATATATTTTCAGATAGTCTTTAGGAACGCCTTTGAGAAAAGAAGAAGGTACTGAAATCATTCTCGCGGCCCGATCGGGACGCTGTCGCAAGCTGTGCGATGGACTTTAACAGGAAACGTGGCGAGCACATCACACACGCCACACTGTCGCCAGACCTATTCACAAACTCAAAAAGACGGGACGAGACGTCCACCAACAAGTGGAACAACCGAGACGTTTTGAGGATTTATATGTCGATTGGCTCAGGCCGCTCTTTCAGCACATTTTCGAGTGATAATTCGCTGTAGTGCGCTCCTGCGCAGAGCGGTCTGACCTAGTCGTTACATCCGCACGGCGCCATGACAGAGTCAAAATGATAAATACGTTAAATACGTTAATTATCATCAGCTGGTGAAGGCGGTGGTTCGAGAGGACTCACCGGCCCAGTCCTGCGACACAGTGCACTGCAATGCAGCAGCCTGGTTCATCTTTAAATTTACACTTCAGGAGGTTTAACCAGTCATCCACGATTTGATCGGAGGGGGAGCAGCCGTCGTCAAAAGGCCAATCCTTTATAAACAAACAAATACATAAATAAATCATTTAAAAAAACCCAGTAGTCATTCATTTGCTAGATGATTTCACCCAGAACAACTTGAGCAAAAAGAACTCACTGCAAGAGTCGCTTTATTATTATTATTATTATTATTATTATTATTAACTTCACGAGAAAACAGGAACAAACTTTGTCTCATGGAAGTTCCACGACATTAAATGTAACTATAAATGGATAAAAAGTATTGTCATTCTCTATTAAATATTTTTTAAAAAATGTAAGCATCTGTAATTTGCTGTTGTATAAGAGGAATGAAAATAAAAATGAGTATGAGGAATGAGTATAAAAACAAACATTTTAGCCTGTTTAATATCTTTTTTTTTTTATTTTATTTTAAAGAAGTACAGTTCTGTGCAAAGGTCTTAGGCACATGCAAAGAAACGCTGTAGAGCAAAGACGCCTTCAAAAATAATGAAATTAAATGTTTCTACATTTTAAAAAACCCTATAAAGAGCAGTAAACAGTAATAAATGACACAGAGTCAGTATTTAATGTGACGATCCTTCGCTTTAAATAAATAAACAGTGTCTCAGGTGCAGTGTGTGCAGTTTGATAAGGAAACGAGCTGTAAGTGTTACTGAGCATCTTGCAGAAGCAGCCGCAGTTCTTCTGGAGACTTTGACTGTCGACTCGCTTCTTATTTCTGCAGCGAAACCCAGCAGCCTTCATTCTGTTTTTATCTGAAAAGCGTCTCTTATGGAATCTGCTGCTTTCTTTA